>JAVXUP010002356.1:0-139580 GCA_033070095.1 Escallonia herrerae | reverse complement strand
AAACAATTCCGGCTATTTCTTGGAGTACAAAGGCGTCAATTGATTTCTCCATTTCTACATGTCACACAGTCACACACACGCACCTTCATTAACCAGAGGCCCCGCTGTTACGTGACCGAAAACCCGATCTGGCTCTCTCTCGCTCTCTCTTCAGTTGTCGGGCATTGGGACGAAGAGATCTCCGTAACTGAGCTGCCGATTCGTCCCCTGCGATTCCACTCGGATCTCTAGGGTTCTTCTTCACCCTCACTCTCCGATTCCATCGACGGCGACTCGCTTTCATCTGTAATCATGGTAATCTCTAATCGATTCCTCCTCACTCGAATTCCTGCACCGTTTCTGTTTGACCTAGATCTGGTTCGAATCTGGCACGATTCGTTGTTGATTTGATCCGAATTTGACGGTTATCACACTGCTATTGAAAAGTAGAATGTGTAGTTCTGTAATGATTTGAGTTTCGTTGAGGTCCAGCGTTTGGTTACTTACGGAAATGTGTTGTTTGTTTGCGATGCGATTGCACGATTGGCGTGGCCCGCAGCCTCTCAGACTCGAAATCAAGGTACTGAACTCTCTGCATTTCGCGCAGTGTTTGTTTGTGGTCTGTGCTAATGACTTGTTTTGAGTGATCATGCTTATAAATTTTTGCTGAAACAGAGAAAACTTGCACAAAGGTCGGAGCGGGTGAAGTCCGTGGATCTACATCCCACGGAGCCATGGTAATTGTACTTCTTCACTTAACGGTTGATTGCGTCTTGTTACTAGGACTTATATGTCTTATACATTCTGTTCAAGATTTTTATTTAATTTCCATGTGATCGCTTACATCACAAGCCGAGTATTTGCATGTGTTAGCATTTTGCAAAAGGCTTCGACTGCATCAATCTCAAGCTCATCTTGAATAGGGTTTTCTACATCATTTGGGTGACCTTCCCGACAGGCGTCAACCATAAGTTTGATTAGATTGAGTTCAGCCTCTTAATAGAAGCCAGTAGGGTATGCCTATTCCCATATGGACTTTCTTGAACTCACGCTGTCTCTTCTATATAGAACCTAAGGATGGATACTAGAATGGCTCGCATTGGAGTGCATCTCCGATTCCCTTGCATAAAACTTTAACCTTTGCTATAAGTAGGCGACTTTCTTTCTTTTTTTTTTCCCGTTCGAATGGATTTGTGACTTGTCTATGTTGTGCACACGTCTCTCACAGGATTCTGGCAAGTTTGTATTCAGGGACTGTTTGCATATGGAATTACCAGTCTCAGGTAGGTACGGAAGATAATCTTCACAGGATGCTTTAAGACACACATGTTTGTTTTCATTGACTTTTATGGCTTACTTTTCCTTGTTTTGCCTTCTTTCTGGTTGGTCGTGTCTATTTAAAATAGCCATCTTTTGGAGATGTTTATAGAACATAGTTCATTCTAGAAATGAATCACTGGTATTACATACTAGCTGATGATTGCATTTACTGGATAACATCCGTAGGTTTTTTCTTGGAAAAGGGTAGATAATTTGGTTGAAACTCTTACTTAGTGATTATCACAGCTGGAAATGGCTCTGCCATCGAACTTCAAAGTTTGGTTTCACATTGTTTTTTGTCACCCAATACACATGATGTATTGGTGTGCTGAAGAAGTACTGGTTACTGCCAGATTCCGCTTCTCTGTTTTTCCTGTGTGGTTGGTGGGGAAACAGAGGAACAATAAGAGGTCTCATGCAAGAGTAGCATTTGGCGTGTAGACTGAAAATTTTCGGCCTTGATTCTTTTTCTGGTGGTTTGGTTTGCTCTACGTCCTATAGTTATGCTGTTTCTAGAAATGTTAGAACAGTTTAGCCCTTGCAACTTAGCCCACTGCTATATCGAAGCTATTGACCCCGAGATTGATCTCATCTGTTCTCCTGTTGACCCTCTGTGAGTATCCGATGGCTAACAATGTTGTTGGTTTAAGTAGTTTATCACAATAATGCAAATTAGGTGACCAAACAATTAATTATCTCGAGTGCTTGTTTAAAATTTTGAGTTGTTTCAACTTTATAATATCACGTTCATATGCTAATTGAAACCTCATTTTGATTTCTTCAGACTATGGCAAAATCATTTGAGGTCACCGAATTACCAGGTGCAATTAATATATTAACAGCAAAATCATTTTTACTTGCATCCTGTCATTTGTATGTGGGCACTGTTGTGATCTAACGGTTACCATGTCTTGCAGTTAGATCAGCAAAGTTCATAGCACGCAAGCAGTGGGTTGTTGCTGGGGCTGATGACATGTATATTCGAGTATACAATTACAATACAATGGATAAGGTTAAAGTCTTTGAGGCACACACAGACTATATCAGATGTGTTGCTGTTCATCCTACCCTGCCATATGTGCTGTCATCGTCCGATGACATGCTTATAAAGCTTTGGGACTGGGAGAAGAGTTGGGTTTGCACTCAAATCTTTGAAGGTCATTCACATTACGTGATGCAAGTGACGTTTAACCCCAAAGACACCAATACATTTGCAAGTGCATCTCTTGATCGCACCATAAAGGTCTGAATACGGTGTCTCTTACTACCTGTTGTATACAATATTTATTTCATGTCTGTGATTGTTAATTGAGCTGGTTTGGCGCATGTCTTAGATATGGAATCTCGGATCTCCTGACCCAAACTTCACATTGGATGCCCATTTGAAAGGGGTGAACTGTGTAGATTACTTCACTGGCGGTGATAAACCTTATCTTATCACTGGTTCTGATGATCACACTGCTAAGGTTTGACACCTATATTATGCCTCCTCTTTTCCATGTTAAGATTGTGCGTATATAATTCAGAGGTCTGTGTGCAAACTTTATGAAATAGGTGTGGGATTATCAAACCAAAAGTTGTGTCCAGACGCTAGAAGGCCACACACACAATGTCTCTGCTGTATGTTTTCATCCTGAACTTCCCATAATAATCACAGGTTCTGAGGATGGTACTGTCCGTATATGGCATTCAACCACATATAGGTAAGCTCTCTTCTTTACTAGACGTTTGTCATACTCTTAGGGTCTTTCAAATTATTCAGGAAACATTCGGTATGTTCTCATAGGGTGTTAGCTAGCCCAGTTGTTCCAAAGTCTTATAAGTTGAATTAACGAAATTCAATTCTTTCCATGTTACAACTTGCTTTCGGTTACTCAGCTATATCTTGGTTGCCTTGAAATGTGGAATTTACTTCAGAAGTGACACCCACACCCTCAGCTTTATTTTCAGGACATAAGTACACATGTTATTCCTCCATCCAACGCTTCCCCCACCCCCCATCCTTCATCTCTTCAGCCCTGATGTCTCTCTGTTTCAACTTTTTAAGCTAATTGACAATTGGGTACTTTATTATAAGTTGGTTGCATTAAGTTGCAAAGTGAAACCTTCGCACTTTCTATGTCTATCGTCTAGCTTTCAAAATTAAAATTGTGGAATGACCTAAATATGTGTTTTCCTCCCCATAACACTTCCTTCTCTGCGCCCCTCCAATAGAAGTCGTCGTCATTTTTTGTAAAAGTCTGATATCATATTGCTCTGTGCTACCCATGTGTAAAGAGCCTCCAGTCTCTTCTACATCTTTACTAGGAATATAGGAGGTTGCTGAAATGTCGGAACTCAAGTTTTGGACCAGAAGGACTGTTGTTCTAAGAATAATTATATTGCATGACAAAAATGTTGTCTCTAGTTTAGCTGTCGTCATTATTTTGCCGCTGCTCTAGTTTTGTCTTGGAATATGTTTCACCATCTGATATCTAATCACTAGGTGTCGTACTTGACATATAATTTCTGCTGGTTTTCTCTAAAAAGTTTCTCAATTTTTTCAAATTTTCCAGACTTGAGAACACATTGAATTATGGCCTTGAAAGAGTTTGGGCAATTGGATACATGAAAGGTTCACGTCGGTGAGTGGGCTTTCTTTTGTCTGTGTTTATCTTAGGGAGTGTCTTGTGGATTGACGAGCATGTCTAGGTTGCTCAACATCTTGGCAAGGAGGTCTAATGCGTATTTTTCTTCATGAATTTTCTTCTTTTTGTTTCTAATTGTCAGGGTTGTAATTGGTTACGATGAAGGAACCATTATGGTGAAAATTGGCCGTGAAGAACCTGTTGCCAGTATGGACAATAGTGGGAAGATTATATGGGCTAAGCACAATGAGATTCAGACTGTAAACATCAAGAGTGTTGGAGCAGATTATGAGGTCGCTCTCTTGTCTTACCAAATGAATAGGAAGTAGTGTTGTATGGTTTTAATATGACACTGTAAGATGCTTGTTCCTTTGCTTAGGTATCTGATGGAGAAAGATTGCCTCTAGCAGTTAAAGAGTTGGGGACGTGTGATTTATACCCGCAAGTGAGTTGGCATTCCTCTATATATCTTGAATATTTTTGGAGGAGTTGTGTGATTTTCTGTTGATGCGCTTATCACTTGATGATACTTGAAGATGACACTGGGTTCTCACTTCTCAAATAACTAAACAGTTTTCTCCATAAGCTACTTACAAGAAAACTCAAGCTTTGACAAACCTTCATCACTGACTTGTTAAAAAATATAATGCTGTTAGGGAGAAGTACTTTCAGGCTTGTACTCAAATTTTAGTTTTTGCTTATTGTTTTAGTTCCTGGATTTATGTTATTGCTGTAGGCTCATATGGAAGTCAACTTTCTGGCCCCTTTGTTTGTTTTATTCTTGGTTGGTACCAGCTAGAACTCTTTATATTTACACACATTGTTTGGACCAATCTCTCTTTGGGGTTTTGGACGTGGCCCTCGTCTTTTTTGGTGGTTTTTCTTGTATAGATCATCTTTGCGTTGTGCCTTTCTTCAGCTCCTCAATAAGGGTTCTTTTTTTTTTGGGAAGAATAGTTGAACATAGATTTTTTTTTTTTGGGTGTTCCTCATGGAATGATTTATAAGGTACTTGCTGCATAGTTTGAGGACTTTGTATGTGGACATTTGATGTCCACGGCATAGATTTCAGGTTCTGGAATCCCTAGATTTTCTTAAGGAATTCTTTTAGCAAAAAACACATCCTCTTTTGCTGTTGCTGATAGATGGTGTATAATATGCACCATGCTCTGATCTTAGCTTGTTATGACTTGTTATTAATTATTTTTTCCCCAGAGCTTAAAGCATAATCCAAATGGGAGGTTTGTCGTCGTTTGTGGAGATGGTGAATATATCATATACACAGCTTTGGCATGGAGGAATAGATCATTTGGCTCAGCATTGGAAATTGTTTGGTCATCGGATGGAGAGTATGCTGTTAGAGAAAGTACATCAAAGATCAAGATCTTTAGTAAAAATTTCCAGGTCTGTACCCTTTTAACTTTTTCTTTTGTTTATTATTTTTGAGGTTGGGGATGGGGTGGGTTGGTTGGGAACACGTTTTGCTGGATCTCACCTCCCTCCCAGTTTATCGTGTTCCAGTCTAAATGATTTTTTTTCTGGACGCTGAGAATGACAAGCGGTTCTTACATTCTTCAAGTTCATCTCATCATACTCCTTTCACCTGGCACAATTATCTATATTATCATTTGACTTTCACGTAACTTCTTTGCGTTTTTATGAAAATAAAGTTTTCTGAACTGCATTCATTGGATCTAATGTAATTGGTGGATTTTTCAGGAAAAGAAGAGCATCAGGCCAACATTTTCTGCTGAGCGTATATATGGGGGAACTTTGCTGGCGATGTGCTCAAATGATTTTATTTGTTTCTATGACTGGTCTGAGTGCAGATTGATTCGACGAATCGATGTTAATGTCAAAGTAAGATGTAGACACCTCTTGGTTTTCAGCTCGTTGACATGTTAACAGCTTGAATGCTAATATTGGTTACATGGTGTTCTGTTCTTAACTTTTTCCAGAACCTCTACTGGGCTGATAGTGGTGATTTGGTTGCCATTGCCAGCGATACATCCTTCTACATGCTAAAGTACAATGTGAGGATCTTCTGTTATGTACACTTTTCTTTGACCTTTGTAGTCTTTTGAATGGCATGCATCCTGTTTTTCGTTAAATGCGGTTTTGATTGAATTTGGATCTCAATATTGCAGCGTGATGTAGTCTCTGCACATCTAGATAGTGGAAGATCAGTAGACGAACAAGGTGTTGAAGATGCCTTCGAGCTTCTTTATGAAATAAATGAACGAGTTAGGACAGGAATATGGGTCGGTGATTGTTTTATCTACAACAACTCTTCCTGGAGACTTAATTACTGTGTTGGTGGTGAGGTATGATGCATGATTTAATCTTTTCCCTGCATGCTTTCAAGTTACCATTTTTAATAATGGCACTCACCTTTTTTTCTTATGTTTCCAGGTAACCACGATGTTTCATTTGGACCGACCTATGTACCTTCTTGGATACCTAGCCAACCAAAGTAGGGTGTTTCTCATTGACAAAGAGTTCAAGTGAGTGTGCACTTGGGTGGCTATTCATGGGAAACAACTGCTATGATTATCCTTGTCAAGATTTTACCTTAATTCATTCTTCTTTTGTAGTGTTATTGGATACACCTTACTTCTCAGCTTGATTGAGTACAAGACACTTGTGATGCGTGGTGACCTCGAACAAGCAAATCAGGTTCTGCCATCAATTCCTAAGGAGCATTTAAATAGGTATTTTTCCATCTTTCTGAAGATATGGGGAAACTTTTTGTATGTGTTAAGGCATTGGACTTTACCTAAATGCCTCTTTGGAGATTTGGCAACGGGATTCTCTTTTTGGTCTTTCACCCCTTTGTGTAATTGTTTTTTCTCGAGCCTTTTGCATAATGATTTGTTGGAACTTTGGTTTCTGGACCTGCATAAATTTGAATGGAGGTTCTCTTGCTACTGTTACAGCAGTCAATTGCTTGATTTTCAGTTCCTACTTTTTTCCTAGCTACTCTTCTTGAGTGATGGAAATTTTTTTACCCGCTTAACGGATGCAGATGCCGGATGTGCCTACGCTTTATATGGGGTCTTGCATGATATAATAACAAATGCACTGAAAAATGTTAAAGTTGTCCTAGTTTTCTCGTCAGGGAATGTTTCCGAGAACTGTCTAAGATCCTGATTGAAATATGATTTGATTGTTAGTGTGGCTCGTTTTTTGGAATCACGAGGTATGATAGAGGATGCGCTGGAAGTTGCTACTGACCCTGACTACAGATTTGAGCTAGCCATACAGCTTGGTAAATTAGATATTGCAAAGGTTAGTGCTGCTAACCGATTCATGACATACTAGAAGTTGCAGTCTGAATAGAAAAATTATAGTCTCCTTGGTTAGTTTTTGTGGAATTGTATTTGCTTCTACTTGGTGCTTTTGAGGAATCATATGTACCTTGTATGCATCCATCATCATTTGAAATCTGTGTTATAGGATATTGCCGCAGTAGCACAGAGCGAGTCCAAATGGAAGCAGTTGGGAGAATTAGCGATGTCCACTGGAATGGTACTCTCTCTCTCTCCCGCTCCCCCTCTCTCCCCCTTCTCAGATGGTTATCGTATGACTAAGAATCCCTCCGATTGGAGAAGACTCCTTTTTATAGAGCATTATTGTCTAAACTGTTTTGCTTTTTGGGATTTCGGGAAAAAATGTTCAATGTTTCTTTCAGGAGTTTGCAAAATAAGCGTACTTCAGAAAACAAGAAGTAACACACTTGTTTTTGAGTTCTGTAGGCTAAGCCAATGGATAATGTTTCTTTAATTTCTTGAAATGGTGCTTATTTCTTACATGAGATCTGTTGATACAAATTTCTAGTTCTCAGGTGATTCCTTAAGCATGAGATCTGTTGATACAGTACTAAGTTGTGCTTCTGGAGTCAATTCTTCTGTCTGTTGCAGGTTATTTATATTTCTTGAGTTTTGTTTTGAGACTAGTCTCTCTGGCACATTGCAGATAGAGATGGCGGAGGAATGTCTGAAGCATGCAAACGACTTGAGTGGTCTCTTGCTACTATATTCTTCGTTAGGAGATGCTGAAGAGATATTGAAGCTTGCATCACTTGCCAAAGATCATGGAAAAAACAATGTTACGTTCCTTTGTCTCTTCATGTTGGGTAGACTCGAAGAGTGCCTGCAGCTCTTGGTTGACAGGTTAGTCCTTTAAATTCACACATAGACCACGGAGGACTATATAACTCACATTAGTTTGCTATTCTGAATTATATTCTCCTGGCAGCAATCGGATACCCGAGGCTGCTTTGATGGCACGATCCTATCTTCCAAGCAAAGTGTCAGAAATAGTTGCACTTTGGAGAAAAGACCTCAATAAGGTTACTTCTCTGCCTGTTTCTGATTTAGTTTGATATACATGGTTGACATAAAGTTGCCATACCTCAAAATATCACTTGGATCTTTTGTTTTTGATATATTCCTGGCTGCTATTATAATGGTGAGTATTTGGATGAGAGCGAATATTGACCATCAGTTTGTTGCTCTTTAGAGTAATTACCATTTTGACCCTCTATTTAAGGTAATTCTGTAGCTCACTTAACCAAGTTCATCTATCATGATGTGCGTTTGGTACACTGTTTTACTTTGCTACCAGATGAACCAGATCTTTAATTTATTTCCCTTCCCGTCATCATCTTAATGTTACCGAAGAAGAAAGAAACATCACCCCCTCCCATGGTCAACCCCAAAAGAGGAACATTGAGATGCTTTGTGCTGCAAAGTGTCGTCGTATAATCTCCAAAACATTTTGTATATTTCTTGGTACATTATGGCTTGATAATCATACAAAGGTAGTTTGAACAAGCTGAACTTATTTTACATATTAAAGATGGGAAGCTTTTATCATAGTTTGACCTTGTTTTGTCGT
Organism: Escallonia herrerae; assembly: GCA_033070095.1. Classification (NCBI taxonomy): domain Eukaryota; kingdom Viridiplantae; phylum Streptophyta; class Magnoliopsida; order Escalloniales; family Escalloniaceae; genus Escallonia; species Escallonia herrerae. Next base: position 130,755 of record JAVXUP010002356.1, on the reverse strand, counting down.
GAAATGCTGCTGCAGGTCAATCAGAAAGCTGCTGAATCTTTGGCAGATCCTGTAGAATATTCGAATTTGTTTGAAAACTGGCAAATTGCACTTGATGTTGAATCGAGAGTTGAAGAGACAAGGTTTTTGCTGAATGTCTTATTCTGTCTTTTCCATTTTCCTTTTAAAGATTGCAACTGTTGGAAGTACCTGCCACAGAGAGCTCCATACTCTTTCTTGCATCTTCCCATGTTTGAACTTTATATGTTTTACCTTGACTGTGGATGGGATAGTACAAGGAGTTTCTGAAGCATGGTCTACTATTGGCCTATCATAGCTAGGGAATCGTACCTGACTTAAAGATTCGTAGCTGTACACTAAGCTAGAAATTTTTGTGATTTGTATTCTTTTTGGAATTAATTATCTTCAGTTGCTACTTAACTCGAAAAATTTCTTCTAATTGCTTTGCAGGGGTAAATATCCTCCAGCAGCAGAGTATGTGAACTATGCTGATAGACCACATGTAAACCTTGTGGAGGCCTTCATAAACATGCAAGTGGACGAAGAGGAGCCGCTTGAAAATGGAGGCTTGGATCACGAGGTAGAATCTGCATAGCAGGGAATTCCTTCTTCTTTTGCATATGAGTAGCTCAAGCCCTGATTTTCATTTACTTTTTTCTCCATGGGTTGTTTGACTACTAAAGTTGGTGCTGAATTTCAGTCTTTCGTTCCTTTCTTTGCTCAAGGTTGCTGAACAGAATGGAGAGATGGTGCAAGAAGAGGAACAGGATGATGGGCAAGAAGAGGGACAAGAAGAGCCTGTTGTGGTGGATGCTGACTCTACAGATGGTGCAGTACTCGTTAACGGTAACGAGGCTGACGAAGAGTGGGGTACGAATAATGAAGGAAATCCGTCAGCCTAAAAGCAATTGGTTGGGCCAGTGTGAAAATCCTAATTTTGTTGCTGGTGATTAATTGAATTTCTCTTGATTGCCATATTTCACTCCATTTTCCTTGTCCAAAATTTTCCCTCTTTTATGTAGTGTTATTATTTGTGTGTATTGTTTTAATGCGAATAACATTAGAAGATTGCACATCAATTCCAGAAGATTGTTTCATAGCTTATCATGTTAGCTCACAATCAACTTATCTAATGTTCATATGGGAAGCATAGACCGTACAGTTGTTGTCTGGTTATCGGTCTGCCGAGTATTGTCATCAGAGGGGGCTATGTGATACTCTGGGCACTCTTACTTATTTTTACTAAACTTATGAGACACTTTGTTGATCTTCCCACGATAAACTTCAAAACACCCCTCCTTCTCCCCCCTTCCCGCCCCCCTTCTCCTCCCCCTCCTCCCCCCTCTCTTCTTTTACTCTCCTATTCTCTGTCTTCCTGGCTCTGCATTTGGTTGTGTATCATACTTTGACCTCATTTCTGGCGGTGACTTTTTCTTCTTGTTTTATGCGGATTGCAGTGCTTACACCACGTCATGCGGTCCAGTAAAGAAGTTGGTTCCTGCTATATTGAACACCTGCTTAAGGTGAGATGATTTAATGAATGTTATCTAGTTCTTTGGTCTTTATTTGTTACCTTTTGAAGCTATCCTTCATATGTAAGTCTTTCCCGAGGCAAGCAAAAGGGAAAAATAGAAATTCACTGTTCAATTTTTTGCAGTGCTGTGCCTAAATTATGGCGTTCTGGCTTTGCACAAAATTTAGTAATATTATTCAATGTCTAAATTTTTCTCTCTTTATTAGTTTCCGTTTTTACCCTTGTTTGTGTTGCCCATCAATGGAGGAGTGAAATTTTTTTCGTCAAACACTTGGTTTAGTTTTTCTGGTAGTGATTTGATTTTTGTAGCGAGGTTTTGGTGGATAATGCTGAACTTGACACCAATAAGCAAATTCTGCTCTTGCAGCATGGTTTTGGTTTAGTTTTTCTGGTAGTGATTTGATTTTTGTAGTGTGGTTTTGGTGATAATGCTGAACTTGACACCAATAAGCAAATTCTGTCTGCTACTCACCTTATGTATAACAGAGGCTTCACTCCGAGAGAACTTTATTGGAGGACATAGTTTTCCATCCCTTTATGTATTTTCCTTGCTGTTTCAGGTTTCCAGGAGGATGCCCGAAATAGTTGAGTGTGGAACCAGCTGTTTATACTGCTAGTGGTGTGATTTTGTCGCGCGCTGAGTTTTTGTTGTGGGGCATATAATACAGAGAATTTTCAGCTCAGTTATTAGTTCAGTTTAGTTGATGTTAGTTACTTTTATCATATTCTTTGAGGCCAATTTTTTCGGTGAAATCTTTTATATGCCATTTGAATGTATAAACGTCTATATAAATGCGAGTGAATCACTACCCCAAAATGGTGTACATCAGGTTTTTAGTCAATACTATATGTGTCGGTTGAGCCCTTATATTGACTCCCTTGCAAATTTACTCCAAGAAAGTGTTAATAAAAAAGGCATCGTTTGCATTTTTACAAAATTGACAACAATTACCAATTTATCCAATATAAGATCGAGTGGAAGATTCTATGCTTTGTATGAGAAGATCGACATGGAGCCTAAGCATTTCGGTAGACTCGAAAAAGTCAAAGATAAACATTCTTGGCTGTTTGAGACAAGGTTAAAATTAGACCTTAGCTTCCTTGTATTATTCAAGAACGGTTAGAGGTGAAGATTCTGGATTTAATCTAATAGGGTTGAAATTGGACCTTAGCGGTTAGAGAAGCAAGTTCTATGTGTGACGAGCTAAAAATTGGGTTATAGTGGGGCGTTAAAGTATATAAAAGGGGCGATTGTGATATTTCACCTCGAAATTGAGATTTCTTGTGATTAGTTTATTAGACTTTGAACTTAAGAGTATCTGCATGACTTGCCATTTTGAGGGCTAAATTGCCATTAATGTATATAATCTCCTCATCCAATTTATTAGTCCTTTCGTCCCAAAAAAAGCTCGTGTCACGACACTAACGACTTCCCTAAGTTAGACCGTGCAACACTTAGTTATCAAGCCCCTGCTTGCGCGTTAAGACAGCCTACTCCTCGAGTTAGGCGATGTTAAAAGCAAACAAACAAATAAACACACGAGTTAGGAGAGTGAATCCGACTTATATTACTCGGAGAAAGCTTGTAACTATCTAGATCTCCTTTTTGAGTTGTCCGAAAAAAATTATCATTTTCTAAATTAAGAAAGATTCTATAGGTGTTTTATTATGTTTATCCTTTTTACACTTCTTTATTTCATTTTTCTTTCCATATTTAACTATATAACAATCCATTTTCTGTCCCCTGACGTACTTTCTTCCCCCCCCCCCCCCTCAGAGTAGAATGAAAAAGTTCATAAAATATATCCCATATCTTAAATAAACATGTAAATTAAATATGATATAAAAAAATTTGGAGCGGAGATAACATCTTTTGATCGGGCGCCAGTCCATGAGCTTCAATCTCGACCCCCAAAACTTCTACAAAAATATATGTGCAATCTACAAGTTTTAACTTATACAATATTTCTAACATACGTTTCTCGATCGATAATACGCAAGAGGAGCACAGTCTTTGAACCCTCATGCATGCACCAAGTCACCTAAATACTTAAAAGTGAATACTCAAAAATTTTACTCCACGTAACATGTAGAGTACTCATAATCTCTCTTTAATCGTTGCAAGCACTAAACTTGAAGTGATCATCATAAATGACCAAAGTCTATCCATGATGTTAGCACATAAAAAGTGCGTGCATTGGTGAAACTCGATTATCACATGCCTTAAATTCATTAGAAGGAAAAAAGAAAAGAATAAATAGTGATGGGTACAACCTCACCTCCCACAGAACTTGGGGCTTAGCTTGTAATAAGTACAAAGTTCGCACTAGAAAAAGTAAATATAAAAACTGAATCGAGCTCTCAATAAATCGAGCTCTCTTTCTGACTAGGGTTTTATCACGAGCGAGAGCCGAGAGGTCGGCGCACCCGCGGCTCATACAATACCACTAGTCGAAAGGTCTCACTCCGGTCCGTGGGCGCACCTCCATTTCCGTCCCGGTCCAGGTATCTCTTCTCACTTTCTTGTTTGATTTGCTAAGTAATCTTACAGTTATCTTGTTATAAATACCTGTGTATTTGGAGATTAGGGCTAGTGAAATCTAGGACTTTTCTTTGTAAGTGATGCGGTCTTCTCTCCCTTCATTTCATGTAATTTGTTGTTATAATGTTTGTGCTCATACAATTGTCTGACCGGAATAGATGGGAATTTAATTGAAGTTGTTCAAATTGGTTGTCAACAGTGCGTATCTAGTATTTGTATCCTGTCGTAGCGTATTCGTCCTGATTTTAGGGAAATTGTGTATCAGACTGTCAGCGTATCATACGAGGTCTACGTACGTTGGGGTACTCAACTTGTTTCGATTTGATGGTTGTTTGGTTAGTTTTACTTTGGGCCGCGGGAAAATGGTTTTTGGGAAATGCTTTCTGTGTTGGAGGTCTTTGCCGTCTGTAGCGGCGGATCCTTACCTTCAACCGGTCTGGAAGTTTCATACAAGTTATGGGTGGTGGGGATCCGGGTCATAGAAAGGTCTGAGGTTTGGGACTCAGGCTGACCATGCAATTGACAAGAAGGCTCCAGTTAGTTTCCTTTTCTTTTTCTTCCAGTGTGTACCAACACAGAAACGCCTAAAATATTTTCTGAGAAAAGATTTTCTAGGAACTGTTTTCAGAAAAATTAATTACAGCAAAACATTTGCCGCGAAGCAAAGACGGCCTAAGTGTTGTCTCTAATTGGTTCAACTTTTCCTTTTCTTCTTTGTTATTGGTTCTATCCTGTTCGGGTACTAGATGTGTTGGAACTATTCTGCAGTGTGTGGCAAGTAGTCTATTATCTTTAGTGCAAGTATTTGATATTTTTTTTTGTTCCCAGCTTGCCAGTTCTAAAATAGTAGGAGGTTATGCTGATGTCTATGCCTTTAGCTGGCTTGGGGTGGGTTTTAAAAGTTTGCCTTAAAAAGTTTGTACTACAAGGGACCATAACAGCATATTTGTGTTGGAACTATCTTCAAGACGTGATTTCCCATCCTTCAGGTGGCTTTAAAATTGGAATTACCTTTGTCATTTGCAATTGAACAATACCTGATTACTATTTTATTTCAGTCCTCATCTCTAAACTGAGTACTGCTTTGCAAGTTGCTATGCTTCTGAAGGAGATCCCTGTTGCTAGTGAAGTACAGAAGTAGTCTCTGTATCATGTATTGCTAAGCATATTGTGTCAGATACCTGAATTTTTCCAACTATAGACTTCAGTGTTATGCATGGTGTAAAAGGAGTCTAAATGTCTTATAGTTTTTTATTCCGTTATCATGTGCTTATGCTCCTTATCTTTCGCTCGCATGTGTCGCTGGGCCTTTCTTTATATGCTTGGTTCCGTGAGCTTTTTCTTGTGGCAAAGCACGAGTGGATCATTCCTCTCCCCACCCCTCCCCTCCCCACAGCAACCAAAAAGATTGAGAACTTCATACTGTATGATATGAAGGTAGATAATTCGTTCCGGAAGATATGATAATGTAGTTTGTAAAAAATATAACAAGAAAAGTAAGCATCTTTTTTCCTTATCATCGAAAAGTTCTTGTAGATTGCACCATGAGCTCTTTATTGTTTGTAGTAGAAATCCGAAGCGTCTGCTTTGAAATGGAAAGTGAAGGGGGAAAGTTAGCGTTGAAGAATGACATATTTGGTGGTGTCATGGAAGATCTGTGTACCTAATTTGTTGTTATTGATCAAGTTTCTCATTATTTGCTTATGAGTGAAATTATTCTTGTTGTAATTATCTTTTCTTGTGTCATGGTGGAAGGTATAATCACGGCAGAATCTTGTTTACACTTTTCCTGTGTCATGGAAACCCGGCATATCTTTATGGGACTGCCGCACTTCTGGTCATTTCTGAGGGAGGGGAGGGCACACTATTTTTCTTCGTTGTTTTCCTGTAGCATAGTAACGGTGAAGCTGCTGTGCTTGACACAGTTGTACTATTTGAGGTACCAGTACCTTATATACCATGCAGAATCCCCTTCAGTTATCATCTATCTACTTGCATTACTGCATTAGACTTCATGTAGTGGGACCCTGGATTTTGTCGATTTATTCCTGCTGATAATGCTTGAGACTTGAGCCAGTGGTAGTTGGTATGGTATAGTAAGGATATCTTTGGCTGCTAGGGATGGGAAACTGATTTGATTTGATAGTTTGCAGAGCCTATGAAAGTTGAGAGCCAAGTTTAGGAGGATGATTATCAGTTCTGCAACCTTGTGTGCATGAGGTGCTAGAATAATTGTGGAGTTGTGGTTAGGAGTTGGACTGGCCTGTGTGAGAACTCTCATGGCCTTTTATTTTTGCACCTGAAAAGGCTGATGGGTTCACGTCATTTAGCTCCGTCGTACATACGTTTATAGTGTGTGTGTTTATATGCTTGTACCTGTAATTCTTTAAATCGTATTCCTGTCAATCAGCATGGTGTGCACACGCTTTTCTGGGGCTGTATTTTGACTTGTGTGGACTGTTTGCTTGTCTGAATTGCTGGCTATGTTGCCGACACTCAGAGCATAAAAGGCCGAGTGTTGTGAAAACAGATCTAGTAGTTTCTTTGGGTGCGCTTGGGAGAAGGGGGGGGGGGGGGGTGATCCAGCTCTCTGCTTTAATTCATGTAATCATATTTGTTTTTAGAATCTCTTTCGACGGTTTTGCGCTTATCATTTGTAATCTTGTAGAGTGACCAATCTTTGTGGCAATTCTGCAGAAACTACCCAGTTGCCTTTTGTTGGATAAGCAGTTAACATTTCCGGTCGGCTCTCTTTATTCATTGATGGAAGATGCAGAAAATATCCTTCCACCTTCAAAGAAGAGGGTTGCTGCGAGGCAACTATCTAAAGATAACCCTGAAGAGAGTGAGGAAGAGGTAGATCAAGTGTCTGGAACTTTCAAGAAAGCAAGTGAGGAGGTGCTGGCGAGTAGAAAAATTATCAAAGCTCGTCGCCATCAATCATCTGCTGCCCCGTCGGCTCCTTCTTCTAATCCTTTTGCAGGGATTCGTTTGGTCCCTCCTACCCCTAGCAATGCGACTCCAGCCGAAGTTACTACTGAAAAAGTTGAGCACTCGGAAAACAAGGTTGATGAGAAAAGGGCCGAAATCTCTACAGATGTGGAGAAAAATGAAATTAAGCAGGGAATTGAAGACACTGACAAGCAATCACAAAGCAAGGTTGACGAGGCAGGAAGTGAATCAACCAATGATAAGGAGAAAATTGATACTGTCGATGAGGCAACCAAGGGAGCAGAAGGTGCAAAGACCGAAAATTCAGAACAAAATAGAAGTGAGAATGAAGTGAAGAAAGACAATACTGATGAGAACGTTCAAAAGAGTGCAGCAGCTGCATCTTTTAGCTCGTTCCAGCAGCTCTCAAGTAGCCAAAATGCTTTCACTGGAGTCGCTGGAACTGGGTTTTCCAGTTCTACATTTTCGTTTGGCTCAATTCCGAAAGATGGTCCTTCAGTTGGTTCTGGTTCTTTGTTTGGACTTTCTAATAATGGAAATTCTTCCCTTTTCGGAACCGCAGGGGCATCCAAAGTCAATAAGGGTGAGGCAAGTGCATTTCCTTCGATGCAGGAGGTTCCAGTTGAAACAGGAGAAGAGAATGAGAAGGCTGTTTTTACTGCTGATTCTGTGCTGTTTGAGTTTCTTGATGGAGGGTGGAAGGAGCGGGGCAAGGGAGAACTCAGGGTCAATGTTTCCACAAGTGGGACCGGTAAGGCGAGACTCGTTATGAGAGCTAGAGGAAACTTGAGGTTGATTTTGAATGCAAGTCTTTATGCCGATATGAAATTGGCGAATATGGACAAGAAAGGCATCACTTTTGCTTGTGTGAATAGTACTGGTGAGGGGAAAGAGGGGCTTTCTACATTTGCATTGAAGTTCAAGGATGCTTCCATAGTTGACGAGTTCCGCGGAGCAGTCACAGAACACAAGGATAAGACATCTACTGCTCTGAAGACACCGGAAAATTCTCCAAAGGCATCGGATGATTAAAGAGGTTTGCATTATTAATGCATAGCGAGTCATTTTGAACTGCAAAATTATCGCTCTGATAGCTGATCTTCTTCTTCTTCTTCTTCTCCTTCTCCTCTGAGGAGACAAGAAGAAACTTCTTGAGAGCACGGTTCTGTAAGCGCCTATGTAGTACGGACAGTCTCCTATCCATTTTGTTGTTGTTCGATCTCCAGTAGACTTTGATAAATGTTGTTTCTTTTAGATAAGACCTGGGTCCAGATTGCGTAATATACAGTTTATGGAGACATTGAATGCCAAGTATAGTGTTAAATCTTCGTTTATATTGTAATGCTGCCGGTCGAGTTTTCCTTCTGGGTCTTATAATTGATTGGAGCCGGTCAAACTATGGTTCAATCTTCTTTCTTGTGTTAACGAGCCTTGGGAAATAGGAACAACATATGGTATAGATCCCGATCGTTTTCTCTAATTGGCCTCTAATTCCAACGTCGTCAGTTGTTTAGTTTGGAGGTCATCTGGTAACTCCCCCCATCATACCATTTTCACTTAAATTTTATCAATAGATTAGTTGATCGCAGCTGGCATTATCCGTTAAAGCGTTAGAACCACAAATGGGCAAATTGTGTGTCTGCACTTCACCTCTTGTCACCTACGCTTATTTTTTGACTATAATATCTAAACAAATGGCATCAAATGCGTCGCCTTAAGGTTTATAACAACAAAAACAAATTGTAAGCGATAAAAATAGAGGGTCACTTGTTCACAAAAGTGCTCCCCTTCGTGTAGTGTGTAAAATGAGTTTGGAGGTGTGTACCCAGTCCCCACATTGCGCATGCCATGGCTTTTTATCATTCCTTGTCACTTTTTAGTTCGCGGATTATGCGAGGACAAGGCTTACATTACATAATGATAGATTTATGACCTTTATGCAGCCCTAATCATATTGTTATGTCACGTGATCATCGTCGTTGTTCAAGCCTTTGTTCTTTCCATAAATTTCTTTTCTTTCACGTTTCATATCAAAACGTATTTTCTTACATGTTCTCAGAGCAATGTCATGTGTGTATCAATTAACTCAAGATCAGTCAAGGTAACATGGCAGTAACTCAGGATTCTCTCTTTTTTCCAATTATTTTAATTTTTATGCTATCTCAAACTTTTGCGGCAGTAGAAAAGACTTTCCAAAGTGCTTTAAGAGCTGCCAATGGAGGACACAGACAGGACATAGGAAATGAAGTATAAATCTTAAGACTTAAAATGTTAACTGAAAACCACAAAAGAACCATATAATTAATATGTGGGATCCTCGAAAGGTGAACTTCGATCTGAAACACCATCATTATTGATCAAAGATAGGACACTGGATCTCCAAATTTAGGGCTAAGCTAATGGGTAGCTCATGGTGCACTTCTTGGAGCAGGATCCAACGCACTTCCCCACATTCTCTGCATCTGAAATTTGAACAAACACAAGGGCGTGATTATCTTAGAGAGAGACAAAGAGACAGCTTTAACGAGTGTAAGATAGGGTCTTACTTGGGTTCTGTTTCGTGCTGAGTTTGGAACACAAAAAGGAGGCACAACCAAGCTTGCAAAAGCCGAGTTTCTCTTCGTGAGCACTGGTTTGAAGGGTAGCAGCTGGTATGATGCATTTTCCGAAGCATGATTTAAGGCAATCACAAAGACTTTTATTAGGATCCGACATGCAGGAGAAGAAGCATTTACCGTAGCACGCCACAAAAGCTGTGGACTGCCCCACAGCCATCCCCAATACCAGAAGAACAACCATTAATAAACGTGGTTCTCTTATGCCCTTCATCTTCTCTGTACTCAAGAATGACTTATGGTCATGGTCAGTTGGTTGCTACACCAAAGGTTTATATAGCACCTGAGCACGAATTAAAAAGACAGACTACCTAAATCATGGGGAGTGGTTCATGTTGCTTGATCTACCAGTTGGGACCTCTAGTTATAGCACATGTGATATGTCCTCTTGCCCTTTTCTTTGGTTGGTCTAAAAGTATAATGAGCTGAGCTTACCATCTTGATTCACCAGTTGTGACCTCTAGTTATAGTACATGTGTTGTCCTCTTGGCCTTTTTCTTTGGTTGGTCTAATCACAAGATCCACAATGCCAAAAATAAGATGATAAGCTCAGCTCATTATGGAAAGATTAGACAATCCGCTATTTCCACGACTAAAGAGAACTAAATGAAGAGTTTTGATGCCTGGGGAGGATTTGAAGCATGCCTTCAGGATTTTTTTTTTCCTTCCGAATTCGCTCTTCTTGTTGTTGAAGCGTGACAATTTTTCGCGAATAAGATTCAAATTTTGGAGTTTGCCATATTGAGGAAGTATCGAATGATCCAGCCGTAGAAGTCGTATCAGAAAAGTTGATCGTTAGGATTTTCTCAGTAGCCGGGTCCTAACAAATCCATAGAACTTGTATGAATGGACTTATTTGAGGGGCGAATAGATGAGGGTTCAAATTTGAGGAACAATTAAATGGGCAAGAAATCCTGATAATGTCTTGTGCATAACAACATCGTTTTCCTTCCATTTTTCAATGAACTCCACAAAGTACATGAAGTACCATGATCATGTTTGGATGATTAGGTTTCTCAAAAATATCTCTAACTTCTGGCTCGCCTGATTTGGAGTGTTAGCATTCGAGTTTCTAGTCCATTTTCATTCTCAGTTTGATCTTAACCAATCTTAGTATTCCGATAATGCAAGAAACGATAAATCCACTCTAATTTAGACTCTTGCTTCACTTTTGTCACTAAGATTAAAGTCGTGTTATTTACAAGAGTCGTTAAAAGCCGTCTAGAGTAGGAAAGTTCAAAGTTGGAGTGAATTTAAATGCCGTAATAAAGTGTTGAAGTTCCCTCCTTATCTATCGAGGTTGAACACAACAAAGTCTTCGTTTTCATGGAAAGATAAGGACACTATCATCGTATAAGAAAGCACGGCTACCACCTTGAACAAAAGCAACTGAGCCTAGTGATGCAATTTGAGTTGAATTTTTAAGGGTTTAACCTAACCTAACCAAACCAAACCCAACTCAATTCACTTAATTTTAAAATTTGTTAAGATGGTTGAGCTCATATTATAATACGTTATGTTGGGTTAGACTTTTAAAACTCATTTGTGTAAATATATATATATATATATATATATATATATATATATATATATATATTATGTTGGTAACTTCCATATATAAAAGATATCACATGCAGTCACACCGTTGTCTATCACCATTTGGCACGACGCCAGCTGCCACCATCATCACTGGCAGTTGGCGACACTCCAACAGCCGCCATCACCACTGGCAGTTGGCGACACTCCAACAGCTGCCATCACCGGCCACCACCACTATATTTTTTTTTTCAATAAAAAAGATTCTTACTTTGTTTAGATCAACCTTTTGACATCCAAATATACTCCCAGTTAGTTCAATCTTTTCTTGGGCTAAAGCTCGTTGGATTTGAGAATTTGAAAGCATATAGATCTTTTTGAGTTGGGTTCCAAACCCAAGTTGCATCCCTAACCGAGCCTTAACAAATATATTGAAAGAAATGATATTGATTGAGCCACCTTAACCATAATAAACTAAAAGAGAAGTCAGCTTTCCTTCTTAAAAATTCAGACGTGTGAAACTTATTTTGTAGCTAAAAATGGAAAGAAAATTAGTGTGTCCGGATGAGAAAATTGAACTGAGAATTTTACTTTTATAGAGGATTTGCAAATACACACACAAATTTTCTTGTTTGGATTTACCCTGAGGAGGGATTTAAAAAGAGATTTGGTGTGCTAAAATCCCCTCTAAGTAACTAGTCTAGACTAGTTATTTGACCACAAATGTAAGAAGAAAGTGACTTTTTTTTGTCTCTATAATTTTAGTAACTTTCTTCCACTAAAAAAGGAAACTCTCTACCACTAATTTTTATCCATACACCATCAAATTATTACATGGGTTCAACTTTTCAGATGTAAATCCAAATATAAAATACTCACTTCTTCAGAACCACCCAAGCAGTAAATTTGTAATTCCATAAATTTGTAAATTAACAAATTTTAAAATGATGGAATTTTAAAATGTAAGGTACTTTGGATATGAGATTTTGAAATACTTGGTATTTCTAAATGTCCTCATTTCGAAATCTCTTGATTTACAAATTCTATCATTTTGAAATATCTTGTTTGGAAGAAAGGAAGTAAAAGGTTATTAAAAAAGGTGGGAGACAAAATTCCCAAAAAATAAGGAACTAGTTATTGTGGATTTGTAAATTACTGATTGGAGTGGATTTGACAAATAACTAGTTCAAACTAGTGATTTGAACTGTGGATTTAATGACCCCAAATCCACAGTTCAAATCACTCCGAAATTTTCAAAAATTCTATTTTGAACTATCCAAACATGATATTTTATCCGAGTGATTTACAAATACCCTACCAAAGTCAAATCCTCAGCTCAAATCTTGTATCCAAACACACATTCAGCATTTAGCAACAAGAGGTCACTTTTTGCAAGAAAATATATAAGAAGCAAATCAACATTCGTATACCGACACTGAGCTCCTTCTTCAAGCAGATAATCAGGGAAATATAAATCTCTTATTAATTATTTTCGATCATTTATCTTCCATAGATATCTCTTAAATAGCATATATAGCCACATGGACGGCCCTCGATATATATAGAAATTCAACCTGCTACATCTATAACAACTAGCCTAGTAACACGAGCCAAGCTCGGGTCTTTTTATAAAATAAAGTATATAATAAGGTTTTAAAAAGTGTATTAATGTGTACCACGTATACAAAAAAATTAATAGTATAAAAAATATATTATTTGGCTATAATGAATAATCTTAGTATCTGAATTAATCACGACTAATTTAAGCAAAATATGAAAAAGATGAATTCACTTGCATTGCTCCTAACTTTCATTATTAAATAGTATTGTTTGTTTGATTAGACTGCATGCAATAATTATGAGATTTTTGCATATACATGTGTGTTTACCTTTAATTTTGTTATATTGCAAGTTGAAAGATAAATAATAGATAGCGACACAATGGAGCTGCTAGATACTTGTCTTTTTGAGCTTTCGTTTGAAGTATATTTCGAATGAATATTGACTTAGCACTTAGAGTAGTAAATTAATTATGCTAATACCGTATAGAGTAAAATAACGAATATGATTGTAATTTAAATTAAAATATGACGATGCTATCAAGTATCCCTTTTGAATTGTAAATGTTACATACCGATTTAATTCTTTAACTTTAGAGAGTCTTTAAGGTATTACATATATATGTTCCTGAGGTTAATATAACGATTAAGTATAAATTTAAAAGTATAAGTTGCATCTCAAATTTAACAGGACTTATATATGTACCTTATTACTTTCAAATACGTTATTACTTTTTACAAAATAAATTTAACAGAACAATCATATAATATCCAATATATTATGTATATGTTTTTCTTTGATTCTTGTAAGATGCTAGTAATAAGAATATTCAATTGATAAACATGACATGTCCTTATTTTAGAGTGTTAAAATTATTTTTTACATCTTTTATGACTATAATTCGACGCTAAATTCTAGTTTTTATATCTACTAAATGCATCTAATGATATTTTCTCATAAACTACACTTGTTTTATCACAACATAATCTAACATTTATATACCAAAATATGTCAGGCTAAAGCTATAATTATAATGAGCTTTCAAAGGATAACAAATATCATTATATTAGCATAATATCATAAACCAATTGTTTATCAACTTTTTGCTGTTTAACTCGTACAATAGTTACCAGTTATGGTTGTAATCAATTCCATCATAATCAGGATTAAGTTTTAATGCTTATTAGTTATTTAAAATTTACTAATTAGTCTTTATTTTAATAAAAATTTAATCAAGTATAACTAAAAAAAGTCTTTTTATTGATCATAAGGGCTCTATTCAAAAACGAATTGGTAAATCATTAGATTTGTGAAATTAGACGGAAATTTTGTTGCATCATAAAGGTTTTAAATGTTTTCAAAATAAAGTAATTAAGATATGATTTTATTGTACCTTATTGTTTTTCTTTAAAAGCATATGTGATTTGTCTTCAAAATTTCATATATGCGATATAGCCACTTGTTGATCGCGCGGTCATATCAAAGCAAAATTTATCCTATAAATTGATTATTGATCTTATACATTATGTAGATAATGACAGTAATTATTTTTTGTGTAGGTTTATATATATATGTATGTATGTATATATATATATATATATATATATATATATATATATAAAATTATCATAAAATTAAATTAACTGTAACATTTTTAATTTTTTCTGCAAAATTTCATTTTTGTTTTCTAGATACATGATTTTTTCTTCCTCGAAAGAAGTCCAAGCCGGGTCATTTATTTTTATATGAGAGAGTTAGTTTTAAGGACATTGTCAAAATTAAATACTAATAAAATTAGTGCACTTTTAGAGTTTTAGAATTAATTTTTACATTATATAAGGCTTCCTAATATAGCCCTCATAATTTTGCAAAAATAAAAAAAAACTTAAAAACAATAAATTTTGCATGCGTTTAGAGACACTAACATGTTTACTCTATAGCTTTAAATCTTTTTCAACTTTCACATTTACGAACAAGTTTTATCATCACTATAGTTTTTATTAACAATAATTGTACTATTATTTGCTGATAGTGTGGTCCCACCAAAAAAATACAGTCAATTTTTTATTTTACCAAAAGATTCTAAAAGCTATACATTAGATTTATAAATCTTTACATCCATTACGAAAAGCATATACTAACATAAAATAAATATGAATCAGGTATTATATATATATATATATATATATATATATATATATATTCAATCTTAATTGACATCTTTTTTTCTCTCTTATTGTTATTATTTTTCTTAGATATATGAAATTTTATATTCATATTAGAGACTGATTTTAAGAATACATGCAGTAGTTAAAGTTAAGTCATAATATGTTAGTTCATTAATTAGTTAAAGTTTCATAAAGCTCAAAATTAGCTCTTTCAATTTTATAAAGCTTATTGATATGCAAATTAACTTATCAAGAAATAAGGACCTCATTAAAGATAATATTTGAGAGCTTTAGAGACAATTATAATGTTTATGATTTTATTTCTTATTGAAAACATAATTTGATGACATATCATATTTTCTGCATCTTAAAGTTTTTAAATATTCTCAACTATAGTAATTAAGAATAATTTGATTTGATTGCACCATTTTTCTTCTAGTCCATATGTGATTTCTTATCAAAATCTTATTTATACTTATATACTACTTTGTTGATCGTGCGGTCTTATCAAATCAAAGAATTATCCTACAATTTGATTGATGATTTTTTATATATATTATATAGATAAATTTTTGTAATAATTATGTTATGTGTAAATTCATACACATTTAGTAAAATATAATAATTTTTATTTCCTAGATACATGATTTCTTATCTTCATATGAGAGAGTTAATTTCAAGAACATGGTAGTCAAAATCAAATTCTAAAAAATTAGCATATTTAGGGTTTTAGAAGCAAGATTAAATAAACTTAAAAATAAGAATCACATCCAAAATAATATTTACATACCTTTAGATACATTGTTATGTTTAGTATATAGCTTTAAATCATTTTCAACTATTAGATTTACGAATAAATTTGCCATTATTGGGATTTTAGTTAATAATAATTCTATGGTAATTTGTTGGTAGTGTTGTCTCACAAAAAAAAAAAAATTACGTCAAATGTTTTGTTGTACCAAAAAGATTCTTAGTGCTATATATATTATATTAGACAAATTTTTACATCGACCACTGTAAGTATATATTATAATACAATAAATATGAAGCAATTGTTAAATTATTTTTATTGTTTCAATCTCAATTGTAACATCATCTTCTTCTTTCTTCTAAGTCTAATATGTTATTTTAATTTTGCAGATATATGAATTTTTATGTTCATATTAGAGAGTGATTTTAAGGATAAAATAGTTGAAATAAGTCATAATAAGTTAGTTCATTAATTAGTTAAGGTTTCAGAATACTTAGAATTAGTTTTTCAAATATATAAATCTTATTGATATAAAAGTTAACTTATGAAGAATAAGGACCCTATTTGATATAATATTAAAGGCTTTCAATGACACTTATAATGTTTATAATCTTATTTTAGATAGACATTATGATCTGATGACATTTCATATTTATGCATTTTAAAGGTTTGCAGTTCTAAACATTTAAAAAAAAAAGGTTTGAAATGTTGTCAAATATAGTAATTAAGAATAATTTAATTTAATTGCAAACTTTTCTTTTCTAGTACGTATATCATTTCATTTCAAAATATCATTTATGCTTATATGGCCACTATGTTGATCTTACTGCCTTATCAAAGCAAAAATTGTCTTATAATTATATTTTTGATTTTATATGTTATAGATAATTTTTTCAATGATTATGTTATGCATAAATACATATACATTTAATCAATCATAATAAATTTAAATTAACTGTAACACAATTTTTTATTTTAAATCTCATATGTTATTTTTATTTTCTAAATTCATGGTTGTTTATCTTCGTACTAGAAAGTTAGTTTAAGAACATGATGATAAAATTTAATTCCTAAAAAGTCAGTAAATTTAGAGTCTTAGAAGCAAAATTAAATAAACTTAAACAGTAGGAATCACATCCAAATATTATTTTCATACCTTTATATACATTGAATGTTTGGTATATATCTTTAAATCCTTTTCAAGTATAATATTTGCAAATAAGATTTAAAATTATTGTCATTTAATTAATAATAACTATATAGTCATTTGTTGGTCGTAAGGTCTCAACAAAAAAAAAAAATAATGTCAATTTTTTCTATTGTACCAAAATGATTTTAAAAATGAATCAATTACTACATCACTGAAATAAAATAAAATAAAGATGAATCAATTGTTACATCATTTTTATTCAGTCAATCTCAATTATAGCATCATATGTTTCTTTTTCTAAATCTAATATTTTATTTTCATTTTTTAGATGTATGAATTTGTATATCTATATCAGAAAATGATTTTAAGGATACATTAATTAAATTAAATCCTTATAAGTTAGTTCATTAATTTATTCGAGATTCAGAATGTTTAGAATTAGTAGACGAAATAAGGCAACACAAGCAAAATTTTTTTCCCCACTATATAATGCTTACTAATATGAAAACTGACTTACCAATAAATAAGGATCCTATTCAAGATAATATTATTTTCTTTTTAAAGATATATGAAATTTTATATTCATATTGAAGAGTTATTTTGAGGATACAATACTCAAAATTAAGTATTAATAAGTTAATCCATTAATTAGTTAAAGTTCAAAACATTTAGAATTACTTTTTCAATCATATAAGCTTTACTAATATATAAATAAACTTATAAAGAAATAAGGACCTCATTCAAGATAGTATTTCAGATCCTTAGTGACACTTATAAAATGAGTTAGAGTTTCAGAATGTTTAGAATTGAGTTTTTAACTATTAAATCACTTTTAAGATGATAATATTATTTTCATTTTTTAGATATATGAATTTTTATATTCATATTAGAGTGTAGTTTTGAGGATTCAATAGTTAAAATTAAGTTCTAATAAGTTAATTCATCAATCATTAGAGTTTCAGAATGTTTAGAATTGTTTTTCTAGTTATATAAGACTTACTAATATTGAAATTAACTTATCAAGAAATAAGGATCCAATTCAAAATAACATTTTAAACCTTTAGTGACTCCTATAATGGTTGTAGTTCTATTTCACATTGAAAACATAATATATGAATTTTTATATTCATATTGAAGAGTGATTTTGAAGATACAATACTCAAAATTAAGTATTAATAAGTTAATCCATTACTTAGCTAAAGTTTCAAAATGTTTAGAATTACTTTTTTTAATCATATAAGGCTTACTAATATAGAAATAAACTTATAAAGATATAAAGACCTCATCCAAGATAGTATTTCAGACCCTTGGTAACACTTACAAAATTAGTTAGAGTTTTAGAATGTTTAGAATTGAATTTTCAACTATTAAAGTATTTTTAAGATGATAATATTATTTTCTTTTTTTTAGATATATAAATTTTTATATTCATATTAGAGAGTGATTTTGAGGATTTAATAGTCATAATTAAGTCCTAATAAGTTAATTCATCAAACAATTAGAGTTTCAGAATGTTTAGAATTATTTTTCTAGTTATATAAGGCTTACTAATATAGATATTAACTTATCAAGAAATAAGGATCTAATCCAAAATAATATTTTAAACCTTTAGTGACTCCTATAATGGTTATAGTTATATTTCACATTGAAAATATAATATATAAATTTTTATATTCATATTGGAGAGTGATTTTGAGGATACAATACTCAAAATTAAGTATTAATAAGTTAATCCATTAATTAGTTAAAGTTTTGAAACGTTTAGAATTACCTTTTCAATCATATAAGACTTACTAATATAGAAATAAACTTATAAAGAGATAAGGATCTCATCCAATATAGTATTTTAGACCCTTAGTGACACTTACAAAATTAGTTGGAGTTTCAAAATGTTTAGAATTGAGTTTTCAACTATTAAAGCACTTTTAAGATGATAATATTATTTTCATTTTTTAGATATATATGAATTTTTATATTCATATTAGATAGTGGTTTTGAGGATTCAATAGTCAAAATTAAGTCTTAATAATTTAGTTCATCAATCAGTTAGAGTTTCAGAATGTCTAGAATTGTTTTTCTAGTTATATAAGGCTTACTAATATAGAAATTAACTTATCAAGAAATAAGGACCAAATTCAAAATAATATTTTAAACATTTAATGACTCATATAATGATTATAGTTCTATTTCACATTGAAAACATAATGTGATGATGTGTCAAGTAAAGAAGTCGTATCTCTGCGACGATGTATCGTGTTTTCAGAATATTTAGAATTGGATTTTTAACTATATAAAGCACCTTTAAGATGATAATATTATTTTTTTTAGATATATGAATTTTTATATTCACATTATAGAGTGGTTTTGAGGATTCAATAATCAAAATTAAGTCCTAATAAGTTATTTCATCAATCACTTATCAAGAAATAAGGACTCAATCCAAAATAACACTTTAAACCTTTGGTGATTATAATGGTTATAGTTCTATTTCACATTGGAAACATAATGCGATGATGTGTCGCGTAAAGAAGGTCATGCTTCACTTATTATATATTATATATAGATGGGTTTGATTCCAAAATCTGCTTCATCTTCATTGTGGAGCCCCCTCGAATATAAAAGCGCATTTTCAGTGATCCTACAGTAGTCGCTTGAACACTTGTCCTCGCAACTTCTAAGCTGCGTCGCATATGTCACACATTTACTTTGATTCATAAGTATCCCAAGATGAACAAATACGATTAATGCATGGAGAGAAGTAGGAGAATGTGCAAGCATGCTTGAATCGTACAGAGAGAGAGATGAACAAAACCACTGGTGACATCTATGCAGAAGTCCAACACGCAACCAAGGTTACTGGGTGGTGGCGGTGAGATTGAGGGGAGGTTTATGGAAGGCACACTGCTTTAAGCATTTGCAAGCACATGGCAAGAGTTTCTTCAAGTCAGGAGGTTCTAGATTTTTTGCCCTTCATATCAATAACGCTACCGTAGTAGCATGGTGGGAAACATTGCTCGAACTTTGATGTTGCCTGCCCGGCAAGCTTCAACACCACCATAACCATGATTATGAATTGCTTCATATTTGTGCCATCCATGAATACAAGTGTCAGAGACAAAGGGTCACTAAACTCACTCATTCTCACAAAAACGAGGAGGAGAACATGGATAGAACTTGAAGAGAATACACAATATACCTTAAACTTTTATCTCATATTTATTCTTCTTACACTTGCACCATTTTTACACCTTTTTATAGTGCTCGAAAGTAACTCCTAAACATGTAATTAAGTTACCACTAGCCCACTATTTCATTAACACGTTAGCCCACTACTTGCACTAAACACATAACAATAATACACTTGTAACTTATGTATCACTAACACAACTTAATAACCCACTAACATGTCACGCTAATCACCATTCTAACAACTAAAACAAGTTTATTTTCCAACACCCCCTTTAAACTTGATTAATGTCTTTAATTATTATTCATCATTCGGAGGCTTGATAAGTGCCAACAATGGTCTTTATCTCAAATTCCATCAATAACAACAATCTTCTGTGCCATTTCACTTGATGTGTATTGCATGTGAGTCATTTTCTTATTACACATCTGACAACATTTCACGATTTGTGTGCATAATGATCATTGAACATTATCTTTAGACACTTTTTGCAGCTCTTTTGGATCAAAGAACATCTCATGTTGACCCAACCTGAATCACTCAACAAATTCTCCAAGCCAAGTTGAGAATGATACTCTCTTTATATAGTATAATCACTTTCTTTGACAAGTATATCAAACTTGTCAGAATAATTATCACCGGCATAATTTGTCAAAACATCATATATCATCCTTGACGTCATATTTTTTAGGTAAAATTTGAATTTTCTTAACGACATGGGAAGTGTCAATTACCTTTTCAAACTTTGGCTTTTCATTTAGTGAAATGATTTGAACTCATTATCTTTTTTTGCATAAAAATTAAATGTTATACTTGAGGTGTTCACCTCTTGATCACCATGAACTTTTACCCCTTAATGTTTCAATGTTCTCATCTTCCATCTTTTCATTTTGAACATTGTCATCAACATTTGTGTTGTCGCTCTCCTCTATATTTTCAAATGGTTCTTCTTTATTTGTCAACTCTTCGTTCAAATTGGCTTCTAAAGCCTTGAATTCTTCTTTATCACTTGTCTCCTTTGTTTCTTCAGCTTTGGAAGCATAAAGCTCGTTTCCATCCTGCATTATAGTTTCTTCTTTGAGATGTTCACCATCTTCTTCTATGAACTCATATTCTTCACAGCTTTGTACCCAATACTCCTTAGGTAGGAAGTCACGTCTACGGTTGGAAGTAATGACCTCGATCATTTGCCAAACATCACTTAAATATCTCACATTTCTGATGCGCATCCATATGTCTGTATGGACGGCCATCTGCAAATCTAGGAGTACTTTTTTTTTTTCATTCTTTTATCGAACTCTTTTCGATAAGCTATCATGTGATTCTTCACAAATCACATGATTTGAGATACAATGAAAGGATACTCCTCATTCTCACATAATTTGAAAACATCAATTTATCACACCAAATATCTATGTCGGATATGTTTTTTTTTACAACTGGTAGTAGCTAAAATACTAACACTACAACATCCACTGGGACCGTTGTGACTGTGATACCAATTTTTTGGGGACAGAGTCACTGAAACTGCACTCTCACAAATATGAGGAGGAGGACGTTGAGAGAACTTGAAGAGAACTATATACCTTTAATTATTATCTCATATTTATTCTTCTTACGCCTGCACCATTTTTGCATCTTTTTATAGTGCTTCAGAGTAACTTCCAAACCACTTGTCGATTTATTCCTGCTGATACTGCTTGAGACTTGAGCCAGGTGGAAGTTGGCATGGTATAGCAAGTACATCTTGAGCTGATAGGGACTGGAAACTGATGTGATGTGATAGTTTGCAGAGCTTTTGGAAGTTGAGAGCCAAGTTTTAGGAGGACGATGATCAGTTCTGCAACCTCGTGTGCATGTGGTGCTAGAATAATTGTGGAGTTGAGGTTAGGAGTTGCACTGGCCTGCGTAAGAACTTTCATGAACTTTTATTTTTGCCTCAGAAAAGGCTGACGGGTTCACGTTATTTAGTTCTGTCGTACATAAATTGATAATGTGTTTGTATAAATGCTTATAACTGTAATTCTATAAATATTATTCCTGTCAATCTGTGTGGTGTGCGCACGCTTTTCTGGGGCTGTATTTTGACTTGCATGCACTGTATGCCTGAATTGCTGGCTATGTTGCCGACACTTAGCGCATAGCAGGCCGAGTGTTGTGAAAACAGAACAGATCTAGTAGTTTCTTTGGTTGCGCTTGGGAGAGAGGAGACTGTTATGTACTGTAATCCAGCTCTCTGCTTTAATTCGTGTAATCGTATACTTTGTTTTCAGAATCTCTTTCGATGGTTTTGCGCTTATCATTTGCAATCTTTTATAGTGACCAATCTTTGTGGCAATTCTGCGGAAACTACCCAGTTGCGTTTTGTTGGACAAGCAGTTAATGTTAGTGACAAAGTGTCACTTAAACTCAAAACTTTATTACATTCAAATTCTCACTTACAAAATATGAGGTGGCAATGGAGAGATCTTTGAGAGAATACTTTCATTTCATTTGATCAAAATAATTGGGATACATGGATTTATATAGTACTCAAAAGTAACTTTCAAAATTATAATAATCACGCCATTCACCCTATCATGTACACAATTACTAGACTACTACTCATCTTTATAACCAAACTAGTAATGCATTTGTAACATATGTACCACTAATACATTATTAACACACCACTGACCCATGACTGATGACCACTAACATGCCGCTAACACACTAACTCAATTAGTAACATGTGACTAAAGAGATCAAGTTTTATTTCTATTTTAGCAGTTTACATTTCCAGTCGGCTCTCTTTATTCATCGATGGAAGATGCAGAAAATATCCTTCCACCTTCAAAGAAGAAAGTTGCTGCGAGGCAACTATCTAAAGATAACCCTGAAGACAGTGAGGAAGAGGTAGATCGAGAGTCTGGAACTTTCAAGAAAGCAAGTGAGGAGTTGCTGGCGAGTAGAAAAATTATCAAAGCTCGTCGCCATCAATATTCTGCTGCCCCGTCGGCTCCTTCTTCTAATCCTTTTGCAGGGATTCGTTTGGTCCCTCCTGCCCCTAGCAATGCAGCTCCAACCGAAGTTACTACTGAAAAGGTTGAGCACTCGGAAAGCAAGGTCGATGAGGAAAGGGCCGAAGTCTCTACAGATGCGGGGTACCATATACGTGAAAATTATCAATGAATGTTACTGACGGAAGATTAACATTTTATAGATCGGTATAATCGGTCAGGTTACGTTTGGAACCAAATGTAAATCATGAAACGAATCGAATCAACGTCGATTTGAGAAATGTAAAAGCAAACCATTAAGATTTTCGGATGGTTCGGATTAGATTATTTCAGTTTGATCAGTTTCAATAGTTCGGATCGGTTTCAATGGTTTGTGCTCACCCCTACTGTCAATGAGGCAACGAAGGCAGCTGAAGGTGCAAAGACCGAAAATGCAGAAGGCAATAGAAGTGAGAATGAAGTGAAGAAAGACCATGCTGACGAGAACGTTCAAAAGAGTGCGGCAGCTGCATCTTTGAGCTTGTTCCAGCAGCTCTTAAGTAGCCAAAAATGCTTTCATTGGAATCGCTGGAACTGGGTTTTGCAGTTCCAGCGACCAAGGTTATTTGTAAGCGCCTATGTAGTACAGAAGTCTCCTATCCATTTTGTTGTTGTTCGATCTCCAGCAGATACTGATAAATTTTGTTTCTTTTAGATAAAGCCTGGGTCCAGATTGCATAATATACAGTTTATGGGAGACATTGAATGCCAAGTACAGTGTTAAAGCCTTTGGTTCATCTTTGTTTATACATAGTTGACTCTCCCATTTTATTTTCGATCATTTGTTACGTATCTTTGCTCCTTTTATGGTGGCCTTAAGTAATACAAACCTCAACACACATGTTATTATAGTTAAAATAATCATTATTATTGCTATTAGTTGGGATGAACTATTTCTATCATTTTCAAAACTATTTTTCATCTTCATTTGTCGCTAAAAACTTACAAATATTTTTCAAGTTCATTTTTAACAACAGAAATCGGTAGAAAAACTTATATTAAAAGGTGGAAATAATTTATTACTTATTTTTTCCCACTACTAATTTTGTTATTATTATTAGACATACAAGTAGGAGATCTCTCGATCGATAATTGACAGTTATTGCTCCCGTGTATAACGCACGGGATCAAAACTAGTTGAAAATAAATATAACTGTAGACTTAAAGTGTTAACTAAAACCCACAAAAGAACCATATAATATGTGGAATCCTGGACAAGTGAACTTCAATCTGAAACACCATGATAGATTGATCAAAGGTTCAGGACACTGGATCTCCAAATCAAGGGCTAAGGTAATGAGTGGCTCATGGTACACTTCTGGGAGCAGGATCCAACGCAGTTCTCCACATTCTCTCCATCTGAAAATTGAACAAAAACAAGTGTGTGATTATCTTAGAGCGAGAGAGATCGAGACAGCTCTAACGAGCGTAAGTCAGAGTCTTACTTATATTCTGCTTCGTGCTGAGTTTGGAACACAAAAAGGAGGCACAACCAAGCTTGCAGAAACCGAGATTCTCTTCGTGAGTACTGGTTTGAGGGGTAGCACCTGGTGAGATGCATTTTTCAAAGCATGACTTAGTGCAACCACAAGAAGTTTTGAAAGGGTTAAACGTGCACCACAGCCAGCAAGTACCGTAGCATTCCAGGAAAGCTGTGGACTGCCCCACAGCCATCCCCAATACCAGAAGAACAACCATTAATAAACGTGGCTCTCTTATGCCCTTCATCTTCTTTGTATTCAAGAATGACTTTTGGTCGTGGTCAGTAGGTTGCTACACCAAAGGTTTATATAGCACCTGAGCACGAATTAAAAATACAGAACACCAAAATCACTGGGAGTGGTCCATGTTGCTTGATCTACCAGTTGAGACCTCTAGTCATAGTACATGTGATATGTCCTCTTGGCCTTTTCTTTGGTTGGTCTAGAAGTATAATGAGCTGAGCTTACCATCTTGATCTACCAGTTGTGACCTCTAGTTATAGTGCATGTGATGTCCTCTTGGCCTTTTTCTTTGGTTGGTCTAATCACAAGATCCACAATGCCAAAAATAAGATGGTAAGCTCAGCTCATTATAGAAAGACTAGCCTAGAATCCCGTGCCAAGCACGGGACGATTTTTTTAACAGTAATTTAATTAGTAGTTTCAAAATGTATAATAAAATAAATATTGCACAATTTTATAATTTAATGGTTATTTCATCAAACATAGTTACTTTAATTTTTGACTTCAACTTTCTTGTAATAAAATAAATTCATTGTTCTGGTGAAATATCGATAAACAATGTCCTTGTGCATATTTGCTAATTCTGATTTGGTAACTATATAGATAAACAAAAATAAAAAGTTTATTTAGTATGCAGAAAAAGAAAAAGTAAATAACGGAAGACATATTGAGATAAATTTGCTATAACACGACATTTTTATTATTCTCTAAAAATCTTTTAAAAATAATTTGTACCTTTGAATGGGTTACCCATAACATTAATTACATATTAGTTTAATTTTGATAGAGAAAATTTTGGTCCATATATTTGTTTATAGCATGTGATTTATAAAGTTAATCAACACAACTAATTAAGTAATGATGATGTGCCATTTTTAGAAACAAATATAATCCACCAACAAAGTATATAGAGAAAATAGTAATTAGTGTATGAGGAAATTATATAAAGTTTAAAAAGTTTAAACAACTTGACTATATAGGATAGCTCAAACCTTGTACTAAGAAAATTATTGAACAAAATTTAATCATGATTTCACAAAGCATACAATAACCATGCTTACTAAGTAAGATTTATATTCAGATATAATAAGGCTTTCAATTTAAGTTTTAGTTTACATTCATCACAACATAACTAAATTATTTTTAGAATTTTAAAAATTAAAATAAAATCGTGAATGGTATATTGCTATTGCGAAATTTAGAATGCCTAAGTGTTTAAGTACTCACAACAAAAATACCATAAGAAATTAGTTCAAAACTTTTTCAACATAAAACTAGTTCAATTTAAGAAATACTCACATAATTAAGGGTTTTAATTTTCACTATTTTTTTAATATATCTCATATAGAATCTGCAAGTTATGGTATTTCTACATTTAACCAATAATTGCAAGTAAATAGGATAGTGCAAAACCTTAAAGTAAGAAAATTAATGATAAAAAGTTTTACCCACATATTTATTAAGTTAGATTCATATTTAAATTTATAGAAAACTTAAATATGGATTTGAAATAGCACCTAATTTTTTTTTATTGAATCTCTAAGATAGTTTTTGTTTTACAGGTTAATATTTTGTGTTAGAGAGTTTTTTCGATATATAATATTCAAATAAAGTCATCATAGGTTATAAAATTTTGAATGTTTTGAATTGATTTTCAAATTGCATAAGGCTTATTATTTGAATGTTTACTATATTTCTAGATTTAATTAATAACAAAATTAAGGACCCTGTTTAAAATATTAATGTTTGGAGATCTTTAGCAACATTAATATGTTTAAAATTCATTTTTGTAACTGTTATTAAATTAGAAACACAATGCAATGGGGTGTCAAGAGCTATCATTGCATTTCTCGTCTCAATTATTAAATATTATAACTCAAGATCTGAAAGCTCGAGTATGTTAATAAAATATATTTAAAAGATACAAAGAGTGTATCAATGCATACCACATTTTAAGAAACAAAAAGAGATTAATATCTTATACAAAAAAAAAGAAATATTCTTTTACCAAATTTATAATTGTTGGTAAGAAATGTTTAATACTATATTTGTAACAATTTCAAGTAACTTGTCAATATTATATTATTATTAAGTTCTTTTAGTGGTCCAACATATAACCTTTTAAAATCAAGTCTCTTAATTTGAAAAGTTAAGTTAAGAGTTATTTATCTTTAGAATCATAAATGTCATAGTTCATTCATATCTTATTCATGAATTATTGTTTCATGAATCACCAACTTATTAAGATATAAACATGATATACAGTAGAATATCTTTTCGTCTCATACAAATTTAAAATTACAGTATTGATTGATAGTCATGTAATTGTTGCATAATATTTGTATAGGTATATATGTTTACTTTAGTTCCTCTGAACTGTAAATTTAAAGAATAATGAGTAGATTGTAATACAATACCGTCAATAGATATTTTTGCATTCTTTAAGCTTTTGTTTTATATCGTCAAGCAGTATTGTAATACAATTTATTCATTATTCTTTCAACTTACACTTCAAAGGAACTAAAGCTAATACTCCCTCCATCCCTAAAAAATTGATCATATTTTCTTTTTGGACTGTCCCACAAAAATTGATCACTTCCAAATTATGAAAGATTTTGTAAGCATTTTTACATATTTACCCTTTTTATACTTTTTTATTCTATTTTTCTCACCACATTTAATTTTCTACTAATTCATTTTCTCTCTTCTGGCCCACCATTTGACATTTTTTTATATTCTATTTCTCTCTTCACATTTAACACTCTACCAACCAATTTTCTTTTTCATGGCCCACTCTCTTCCCCCTCTCTCTAAACTATAAAATAGGAAAAACACACAATATATAACCTAAATTCTTAATATACGCGCAAAGTTAAATAGATCGGTCTTTAAGGGACAGATGGAGTAATACGCAAGAATTGTATGATAATCTAATCAATGCCTAGTACGTAAATATATGTTTGTCCTATAGAGTTTAACTGTTGTACAATTGATTTTCTAGATTTATAAGGTTTACAAATATCACGACAATATTATAGCACAAATGTTTTAATAGTAAATCGTAGTAAAGAGTTTGAATTGTTTTCTAAATCTTTATATATGGAATATAACCAATTTGGTGGTCCTGAAGTCTTATTTAAAAATGTTGACTTATAATTCGTTCATTTTTAATTAATGACTATTTTATATATATTACGTATATGAAATATGATAATACATTTAACTCATTTAGAACATTATTTTTTTCCTTCTAAATATAATATGTTATTTTTTATTTTTCGATATATGAATTTTTATATTCACATTAAAGAGTGATTTTAAGAATACACTACTAAAAATTAAGTCATGATAATTAAGTGTATTGATCAGGTTGAGTTCTAAAATATTTAGAATTAATTTTTAAATTATACAACCCTCATTATTCTTGCAAAATTAATCAAATTTAAAAATAAGGTACCTAACAAAATTGAAAAATCAATTGTTAGATTATTATTTTTCTAAGTCTCATAAGTTGTTTAATCTTAATTATAACATCAATTTTTTTGCCTAAATCAAAAGTACTATTTTTTGCTTATATATATATATATATATATATATATATATATATGTATGAATTTATTATTCATATTAAAGAGTAGTTTTGAAGATATAATAGTCAATATTAACTCTTAATAAGTTAGTATAATGATTAGGTTGAGTTTAGAATGATTAGAATCAGTTTTTAAATTACGTAGGGCTTACAAAAAATCTTCATTACTCCTGCAAAATTAATTAGATATAAAAATAAGAATCCTGTAAAAATTTAATTTAATTATTAGATCATGTTTTTTATTCTAAAACTCATAAGTTATTTTTTAGATTTATAGATTTTAATTTTCATATTAGAAAATACTTTTAAGGGCAAAATTGTCAAAATAAAGTCTTAATAGATTACTATATTGATTAGGCAAAGTTTTAGAATGATTAAAATTAGTTTTTAAATTAATTTTTTCTTCAAAATTGTAAGCATATATATATATATATATGATATGAGTTTTTATATTCATATTAGAGAGTAACTTTGAAGATACAATAGTTACCATTAAGTCCTAATAAGTTAGTATAATGATAAAGTACAGTTTTAGAATGATTAGAATTAATTTTTAAATTTTAAGAACATAATTATCAAAAAGAAGTCTTAATAGAATAGTATATTGAGGTAGAATTTTAGAATGATTAGAATTAGTTTTTAAATCCAATAAGGCTTACTAATATAGAAGTTAATTAATCTTAAGATAATAATCTGATGACATGTCAAAAAAAGAAGCGGTGATGTGTCACGTAAAAAAGCTATCAACATCTTTCTTGCTTCGCTTATTATATATTATATAGATTAGACAACCCGCTATTTCCACGACTAAAGAGAACTTAATGAAGAGTTTTGATTCGTGGGGAGGAGGATTTGAAGTATGTCTTCAGGATTTTAGTTATTTTTTTTTTTTTTTTGAATTCGCTCTTCTCCCGGTTGAAACGTGACAATTTTTTCGTGAAAAAGATTCAAACTCTTGGAGCTTGTCATATTGAGGAAAGTATAGAATGATCCAGTTGTAGAAGTCATAACAGAATAGTTGATTGTTCGGATTTCATTTCTTAATAGCTGGGTCTTAATAGCTGGAAAATCCGTAGTGCTTGTATAAATGGATAGATGAGGGTTCAAATTTGAGGAACAACTAAACGGGCTTGTAACACAAGAAGTCCTGATAATGTCTTGTGCATGACAATATCATTTTTCTTTCGATTTTCCAATGAACTCCACAAACTAATGAAGTACCATTATCGTGTTTGGGTGATTAGGTTTCGCAAAGTCTCCCTAACTTCTGGCTCGCATGATTTGGAGTGTTAGCTTTTGAGTTTCTTGACCATTTTCATTCTCAGTTCGATCTTAACTGATCTTAGTATTCCAATAAAGCAGAAATCGGTAGATTTACTCTTCATTTAGACTCTCTCGCTCCACTTTTGTCACTAGGATTAAAGTTATGTTATTAACAAGGGTCGCTAAAAGTCGTTTGGGGTCGGAAAGTTCAATTTTGAAGAGAATTCATCAAATTCCGTAATAAAATGCTGAAGTTCCTTCCTCATTTATTACAGTTGGACACAATAAAGTCTTCATGTCATGAAAAAGATAAGGACACTAAAATCATATGAGAAAGCACGGCTACCAACTTGAACAAGAGCAACCGAGCCTAGTGCTGCAATTTGACTTGGAATGATATGGATTTAACCAACCCAACCCAACTCAGTTAATTGTAAAATGTGTTAAGATGGATTGAGCTCGTATTATAGTAGATTATGTTGGGTTGAGCCTTTAAAACCCATTTGAGTAAAAACACATATTTTGTTGGTAACTTTCATATATAAAATCACCACCCGCCCTCTGCCGCCATTTGACACGGTCGGAAGCTTTTACCATCACCACTAGCAGTTGGCGCCACATCCGACACGGTCGGAAGCTTTTACCATCACCACTAGCAGTTGGCGCCACATCCGAGTATCCAACAGCCGCCATTAGCGGCCACCACCACTCTATTTTTTGTTTAGTAAAAAAAATTCTTACTTCGTTTTGATCAAATCATTGAAACTAAAATATACCAAACCCAATTTGTTCAATTTTTTCTTGGGTTAAAGCTCGTTAGATCTAAAAGCACAAGGATATCCTTGAGTTGGATTCCGAACCCAAGTTGCATCTCAAACCGAGCCTTAACAAACAAAGATATTGACAGAAATGATATTGGTTGAGCCACCGAAACCATAATAAACTCAAAAAGAAGTCAGTTCTTCTTCTTAAACATTCTGATGTGTGAAAGTTATTTTGTTGCTAAAAATGGAAGGAGAAGGGTTAGATTCCGCATTTAGCAACAAGAGGCCACTTTTTGCAGGAAAATACATAAGAAGCAAATCAACATCCATATACTGACACTGAGCTCCTTCTTCAAGCAGATAATGAACAAACATAAATCTCTTATTAATTATTTCCGATCATTTAGGTACTATAGATAACTCTTAAATAGCATATATAGCCACATGGACAGGCCTCGATATATAGAAATTCAACCTGCTACATCTATAACAAAGGGTTTGATTTCAAAATCTGCTTCATATTCATTGAGGAGCCGCCTCGAATACACGAAGCACCTTACCGTTGATCCTGCAGTAGTCGGTTGAACACTTGTTCCCGCAACTTCTCAGCTGTGTTGCATCTGTCAGACACTAACTTTGATTCATAAGTATCCCAAGACGAAAGTATACAAATGCATGCACAAAAGTAGGAGAATGCGTGAGCGCGCTTGATTAGTACAGAGAGAGAGAGAGATGAACTATACCATTGGAGATATCTGCGCAGAAGTCCAGCATGCAACCAAGGTTGCAGTAGTACTGGGTTGTTTTCGTGAGATCGAGGGGAGGTTCATGGAAGGCGCACTGCTTTAAGCATTTGAATTGCAAGCTCATGGCAAGAGTTTCTTCGGGTCTGGAGTGCTGGATTGTAGCCCTTCAATTCAACCATAGTAACATGGTGGGAAACATTGCTCGAAGATGTTGCATGCCCGGATCAACACCGCCATAGCCACGATTGGAATTGCTTCATGTTTGTGCCATCCATGACTAGAAGAGCTTCTGCTACTAAATACTACGAAGTTGAGGTGGCCATATTTGAACGGGTATTACATCATTACAGTCAACAAACAACGCAGGAAGATCTGCAAGCAGATTGCAGTCAAAATGGTGAAAGTTTTCGACGAATTTCGTGTATAGCAAGCAAGAAATTTATGCATCCCTTGCAAGATGATTTTCTTGAGGTTAGGACTTGACTTTTGTATAAAAACTGGTATTTTTCAAACTTATTTCCATAACTGCCTAATTTCCATTGTCATTCTACCTTCAAAAATAAGTTTTGCCTTACTTTCCTATATGTGGATATTGTTTTGGTTTTACCTCTTTGCTTTTCTCCACTTTGAATGAAAATAGATCCTACTTTCATTGCTTTATCTTTTTTTTTTTGGTGGGGGGATTTGAAAAAGTAAGACTAAATTGTTGGATTCTGTAGCTAGAACTGCTAGATATACCATCTCAAATTTACTCAATTTTCCTACGCATTTATATTTACCAA
Source organism: Escallonia herrerae (assembly GCA_033070095.1). Classification (NCBI taxonomy): domain Eukaryota; kingdom Viridiplantae; phylum Streptophyta; class Magnoliopsida; order Escalloniales; family Escalloniaceae; genus Escallonia; species Escallonia herrerae. Next base: position 98,854 of record JAVXUP010002356.1, on the reverse strand, counting down.
AGTATCCTTTAGAAACACTTTTTGCTTGCGTCCAAATTGATAAACAATATCTTAGAGAAGTCATTTGATCGCCGCTTGCACTTTTAGCGATGATTTTGAAAGGGTACATTTCGTATCGTTATGTTGAGATATTTGTAATGTAGTCAAGATTACAGAGCATACAAAACTTCTAACACTTCGTGGCACTAATTCTAGCCAATTATACATCCTATTACAAGAATAGGTTTGAGTACACATGTTACAGTTTCACAAACCAATCTATATCTATATAATATATAATAAGCGAAGCGTGACCTTTTTTACGCGACACATCATCGCAGACATATGACTTCTTTGCTCGACACGTCATCACATTATATTTTCAATGTGAAATAGAACTATAACCATTATAAGAGTCACTAATAGTTTAAAATGTTATTTTGGATTGAGTCCTTATTTCTTGATAAATTAAATATCTATATTAGTAAGACTTATATAACTAGAAAAACAATTCTAAATATTCTGAAACTCTAACTGATTGATGAAATAACTTACTATGACTTAATTTTGATTATTGAATCCTTAAAACCACTCTCTAATATGAATATAAAAATTCATATATATCTAAAAAATAAAAATAATATTATCATCTTAAAAGTGCTTTAATAGTTGAAAACTCAATTCTAAATATTTTGAAAATACGACATGTCATCACAGATATATGACTTCTTTACTTGACACGTCATCACATTATGTTTTCAATGTGAAATAGAACTAAAACCATTATAGGAATCACTAAAGGTTTAAAATATTATTTTGGATTGGGTCCTTTTTTCTTGATAAGTTAATTTCTATATTAGTAAGTCTTATATAACAATAAAAATAATTCTAAACATTTTAAAACTCTAACTGATTGATAAACTAACTTATTAGGACTTAATTTTAACTATTGAATCATCAAAACCCTCTCTAATATGAATATAAAAATTCATATATCTAAAAAGCAAAAATAATATTATCACCTTAAAAGTGCTTTAATAGCTGAAAATCCAATTCTAAATATTCCGAAACTCTAACTAATTTTGTAAGTGTCACTAAAGGTTTGAAATACTATCTTGGATGAGATCTTAATCTCTTTATAAGTTTATTTCTATATTAGTAAGCCTTATATGATTGAAAAAGTAATTCTAAACGTTTTGAAACTTTAACTAATTAACGGATTAACTTATTAATACTTAATTTTGAGTATTGTATCATCAAAATCACTCTCCAATATGAATATAAAAATTCATATATTTTTAAAAAGAAAATAATATTATCATGGATGGGGTCATTATTTATTGGTAAGTTAGTTATCATATTAGTAAGCCTTATATAGTGGAGAAAAAACTTTTGCTTGCATTTTCTTATTTCATCTGCTAATTCTAAACATTATAAACCTTTAACTAATTAATGAAACTAACTTATTAGGACTTAATTTTAACTACTGTATCCTTAAAATCACTTTCTGACATAAATATGCAAATTCATACATCTAAAAAATGAAATAAAATATTAGATTTAGAAAAGAGACATATGATGTTACAATTGAGATTGACACAATAAAAATGATGTAACATTTGATTCATCTTTATTTTATTTTATTTCAATGATATATTAATTGATTCATCTTTAAAACCTTTTGGTACAATAAAAAAAATTGACAGTATTTTTTTTTGTTGAGACCATACGACCAACAAATGACTGTATAATTATTATTCATTAAATTGCAATAATTTTAAATTTTATTTGTAAATATGACAGTTGAAAAGGATTTAGAGATATATAACAAACATTTCAATGTATATATAGATGTATGAAAATAATAATTTGGATGTGATCCCTATTGTTTAAGTTTATTTAATTTTGTTTTTAAAATTCTAAATTTACTAACTTTTTAGGAATTAAATTTGATTATAATGTTCTTAAACTAACTTTCTAATACGAATATAAACAACCATGAATTGAGAAAATAAAAATAACATATGAGTTTTAAAACAAAAACTGTGTTAAAGTTAATTTAATATTATTATGATTGATTAAATGTTTATGTATTTACACATAACATAATCATTGAATTTTTTTTAATCTATATAACATATAAAAAATAATAAAATTATAGGACAATGTTTTGCTTAGATAAGATAGTAAGATCAACAAAGTGGCTATATAAGCATAAATGAGATTTTGAAAAGAAATCATATACGTACTAGAAAAGAAAAGTTTGTAATTAAATCAAATTATTCTTAATTACTATATTTAACAACATTTCAAACTTTTAAGATGCAAAAATATGAAATGTCATCAGATCATAATTTCTATGTAAAAAAAATTATAAACATTATAAGTATTTTTGAAAGTCTCAAATATTATCTTGAATAGGGTTTTTATTCTTCATAAGTTAACTTTTATACCAATAAGATTTATATATCTGAAAAAACTAATTCTAAGCATTCTGAAACCTTAACTAATTAATGAACTAACTTATTATGACTTAATTTTTAACTATTTTATCCTTAAAATTACTCTCTAATAGTAACATGAAATCCATATATTTGCAAAATAAAAATAACATATTATGCTTAGAAGAGAGAAGAAGATGATGTTACAATTGCGATGGAAACAATAAAAATAATTTAACAATTGCTTCATATTTATTATATGATAATATATGCTTACCATGGTCGATGTAAAAGTTTGTCTAATATAATATATATATCATTAAGAATCCTTTTGGTACAATTAAAAATTTGACGTAATTTTCTTTTTGAGACCACATGACCAACAAATGACCATAAAATTATTATTAACTAAAATCCCAATAATAGAAAATTTTATTCATAAATCTAATAGTTGAAAATGATTTAAAATTATATACTAAACATAATAGTGTATCAAAAGGTATGCATATATTATTTTAGATATGATCCTTATTTTTAAGTTTATTTAATCTTGCTTCTAAAACTCTAAATATGCTAATTTTTTAGAATTTGATTTTGACTACCATGTTCTTAAAATTAACTCTCTCATATGAAGATAAGAAATCATGTATCTAAGAAATAAAATTATTATATTTTACTAAATGTGTATGTATTTATACATAAAATAATTATTACAAAAATTGATCTTTGTAGTATATAAAATCATTAATCAAATTGTAGGATGATTTGATAATACCGCAGAATCGACAAAGAAGATAAATAAGCATAAATAAGATTTTGAAAAGAAACATATGAACTGGAAGAAAAATGGTGCAATCAAATAAAATTATTCTTAATTACTATAGTTGAGAACATTTAAGAAGTTTAAGATGCAAAAAATATGTTATGTCATCAAATTATGTTTTCAATGAGAAATAAAGTTATAAATGTCTCTAAAGGTCTAAAATATTATCTTTAATGAGGTTCTTATTTCTTGATAAGTTAATTTGCATACCAATAAGGTTTATATAATTGAAAAAACTAATTTTGAGCTTTATGAAACTCCAACTAATTAATGAACTAATATATTATGACTTAACTTTAACTACTGTATGTATTCTTAAAATCACTCTCTAATATGAATATAAAAGTTTATATATCTAAAAAATAAAAATAATAATAAGAGAGAGAAAATGATGTCACAATTAAGATTGAAACAGAAAAATATATAATACTTGATTCATATTTATTTTATTTTAGTATATGCTTAGCGTAATAGATGTAAGGATTTATAAATATAATGTATAATTTTTAGAATCTTTTGATAAAATAAAAAATTGACTATATTTTTTGGGTGGGACCAACCACACTATCATCAAATAACAGTAGAATTATTGTTAAAGAAAACTGTAGTAATGATAAAACTTATTCATAAATCTGAAAGTTGAAAAAGATTTAAAGCTATAGAGTAAACATGTTAGTGTCTCTAAACGCTTCCAAATTTTATGTTTTTATGTTTTTTTTTATTTTTGCAAAAATATATGAGGGTTATATTAGGAAGCTTTATATTGTGAAAATTAATTCTAAAACTCTAAGTATACTAATTTTAGTATTTAATTTGGACAATGTCCTTAAAACTAACTCTCTCATACAAAAATAAAAAATCATGTATCTAGAAAACAAAAATACCATATGAAATTTAGTAGAAAAAAATTAAAATATGTTACAGTTAATTTAATTTTACGATAATTATATATATATAAACCTACACAAAAAATAATCACTGCCATTATCGACATAATGTATAAGATCAATAATCAATTTATAGAATAATTTTTTGCTTTGCTATGACCGCACTATCAACAAGTGGCTATATCGTAGATATGAAATTTTGAAAACAAATTACATATGCTTTAAAAGAAAAAAAGGTACAATTAAATTAAAAAAATTCTTAATTACTTTATTTTGAGAATATTTAAAACATTTATGATGCAATTAAATTTTTATCTAATTCTATAAATGTAATGATTTCTGAATTTGTTTTTATATAGAGCCCTTATGATAAATAAAAAGACTTTTTTCAGTTATACTTGATTAAATTTTTATTAAAATAAAGACTAATTAGTAAATTTTAAACAACTTATAATTAGTAAAACTTAATCCTGATTATGATAGAAGTGATTACAGCCATAGCTGGTGACTGTTGTGCGAGTTAAGCAGCAAATAATTGATAAACACTTGATTTATAATATTAGGCTAATATAATGATATTTGTTATCCTTTGCAAGCTCATTATAATTATAGCTTTAGCCGGACATATTTTGGAATATAAATGTTAGATTATGTTGTGATTAAACAAGTGTAGTTTAGGAGAAAATATCATTTAATGCAAGAAACTATAATTTGACGACAAATAATAGTCATAAAAGATGTGAAAAATAATTCCAACACTCCAAAATAAGGACATGTCATGTTTATCAATTGAATATTCTTATTACTAGTATCTTACAAGAATAAAAAGAAAAATATATACATAAAATACTGGATATTATATGATCGTAATGTTAAATTTATTTTTGTAAAAAGTAATAACTTATTTGAAAGTAATAAGGTGTATACATAAGTCCTGCTAAATTTGAGATGCAACTTTATTACTTTTAAATTTTTACTTAATCGTTATAATATTAACCTCAGGAACATATGTATGTAATACCTTAAAGACTCTCTTAAGTTAAAGAATTAAATCGGTATGTAACATTTACAATTCAAAAGGGATACTTGATAGTGTGCCATATTTTAATTTAAATTACAATCATATTCGCTATTTAACTCTATACGGTACTAACATAATTAATCTACTACTCTAAGTGTTAAGCTAATATACATTCGAAATATAGTTAACAACTTCAAATAAAGCTCAAAGATGACAAGTATCAAGCGGCTTCATTGTGTCGCTATCTATTATTCAACTTACAATATAACAAAATTAGAGGTAAACCCACATGTATATGCAAATATCTCATAATTATTGCATGCAGTCTAATCAAACAAATAATGCTATTTAATAATCGAAAGTTAGGTGCAAGTGAATTCATCTTTTCATGTTTTACTTAAGTTAGTCGTGATTAATTCAGATACTAAGATTATTCTTTATAAGCAAATAATAGTAATTTTTATACTGTAAATTTTTTTTGTCTGCGTGGTATACATTAATACACATTTTAAAATCTTATAATATACTACTTATTTTATAAATAGACCCGAGTTTGGCTCTGATTACTGGGCTAGTATAATAATAAGGGGTAAGACACACCGTTCCCAGATGTTAGGATAAAATCATAGTTAAAGATTCTAAGTTTTAAAAAGTAACAATCGTCACTATCAACTTTGAAAATATAATAGCCATGTACATCCGTTCATTGACAAAGTATTTTTTTTTACTGATATCATCAATGCGTATTTCGAATATTTCAATGCTACCTTTATACAATATATACATGGTATATATATTTAAAATCCCAATTTCCAAAATTAGGATTTGATACCCGAATCTCCAAAATTAGGATTTGAAACCCCAATCTCCAAATTAGAGTTCCAAATCCTACTTTTTAGTCTCTCCAAGTCTTCTAACTTTAACCGCTGTAACCTCCCCGTTGCTTTTTCCCTCCCCTCCCCTCACCCCACATCGCACCACGCCATCACTTTCCCCACAGTGCCCCCTCCCTCCCGACCGCCACATTCTCTCCCCTCCCAGCTACATCATCCCACACCCCTCCAATATTCTGTTTCCTAATTCTGCCATTCCGTTTGGTGATTCCGCAACATTGGATACGCAGAACCATTGCCATGACAAGTTATTGGTTGAGGAAGACGTGTGTGTGCGTGCGCACGCACATGCATCTGTGTGTCTGTGCTGTGTGTGTCGGCCGACAATGAAGGATGAGGTGGAGCTGATGGTGTTTGGTGGTGATTATTGATGAGACGTCGTGGTGTTGGGGTGGTATTGAGATGATGGGCTAGTTGCCAGTGGTGATGCGTTATGATCATTGGAGATGGCTCACCACAATCGCTGCCCATCACTAGTTGGGTTATACGATGGAGTGTGGTTTGGCTTTGTGGGAGTTGTGGTGAGGGGTTGTCGTGAACGGTGGTTGTGGAATTAACCTGGCGGAGTTTGGAGAGGTGGTGGTGATGTTATCGCCGCCATTGATCGGGAGTTGATTTTGGCGGCAATGTTGAGAGAGTGGCAGCAAGCTTGAAGTGGTTTGTTCTTGAAGTTGACTTATTCTCTTTACATTCTTCACGTCTCGATTATAACTCACTACTCCTTCTGATCTACAAGATTATCTCGTGCATTCTTAAATATTATTAAGCCTCTCAATTTTTTAACTACAATCTTTGTATGATAATTAGTTGATAGCTTTTAGATAAAATGCTCGATATATCAGTATTATTTTCTTACTAGGTAAATAATCTTACTAGTTTTGTATTTTTTCTTTCAAAATTTTAAAAACAGTGTCTAGTACAAGGGCCTGTTAAAAAGTTTATCATAATACTAAGTTCATTACAAAATCAAAAAGGATATAGATAAGATTTATACATTTAAAATTATGAGCCGGGCTGGGCCCGCTCTAAAATTTGGGCAAGGGGCCCTGTCTAGGGCTGGGCCATTGTAAATATAAGTGAGCCCAGCCCACCAGTTTCGCCCTCAGCCCAAGTCTGGCCTGGCCCAGCCGGCTAGAGTGCCAAAGCCCGCCCGACCCATGTGACAGTATGTAAAATGCCAAGGAAGACATGGTTCAATAATTTATCATTTCCTTTTGATAACGGTCCTATGTTACTTCGACGAACTAAGGCACCGTTTAGTCGCTCAGCTTTGGATGAAAATCTTTCGGATTTGCCTATCTAATTGCAGATATAAAGTTATCACTTGCTCAGAAAAATGCGTCCCTTTGTGTGGTTATGCAAAATGCGTTTGGAGGCGGGTGCCCAGTCCCCACATTGCGCATGCCATGGCTTTGCATCATATTCTTTGTCACCTATTAGTTCACGGATTACATGAGGACAAGGCATGCACGATATAATGAATAGAATTATGACTTTCATGCAGCATAATCATATTATAAGGTCACTTCGTCATTATTATTGTTCATGCCACTGTCTTTGGTGTAAGTTCTTTTCTTCTCTATTCCTTATCAAATCGTATTTTTTCTATGTTCTCTGAGTAATGTCATGCGTATCAATTAATTCAAGATCATTATTCAATACAACATGGCAGTAACTTAGAATTTCTCATTTTTCCCTCTATCTATCTCGAATTTTTATGCTATTTCAAACTTTTGAGGCGGTAGAAAGGACTTCCCAGAGTGCTTCAGAAACAGCCAATGCAGGACAAACATAAAGAAATGAAGAATTGTATTCATTGGTGTGTCTTTACAGAATGGCAAAGCATGCCTTTATATACTACACAACAATTAGTTTAGATCCTAAAATCAAGCTAATCTAGATCCAAGAATCAAGTTAATTTAAATCCAAGAATCATGCTAATTTAGATCCGAAAATCAAGCTAATCAAGCTAAAATCAAGCTAATATGAGATTATTCTCCTTTAAAACACGACATAGGAAATGAAGTACATATCTTAAACTAAGAATGTTTAGTACAAAATACAATAGAACCATACAATATGTTGAATGCTGGAAACAAGTGAACTTCAATCTGAAACACCATCATAAATTGATCAAAGATAGGACAACTGGATCTCCGAATTAAGGGCTAAGGTAATGAGAAGCTCATGCCTCCGGGTACGCTTCTTGGAACAGGATCCAACGCAGTTCTCCACATGCACTCCATCTCAAAATTGAACGAGAGTAAGTGTGTTCTCAATCTACTTTGGTCGCACTCAAGTACCCACCAAGGGTCATGTTTTGCGCGACACGTCACATATTCAACGGTCAATTTTTCAATGCTCACAAGCTGGTCAAAGCGACACATACTCAAGTTACGTAAATTGTTCGTGAAACAACCTTGGCGTGCCTTTCCCCTTGGGGGGGGGGGGCACCTTTCCCATCAAGGGTCGACCCCATCCCATCCCTTCACTTCTCTTCAAGGGACCATGCATCGTCCGTGACGCTTATCGCCCCTCGCCCAGGCGCCGTCTCCGCAACGCTCATCCCACGTCGCCGGGGAGCCGTCTCTGCGACGCCCGTTGCCCACATCCGCGCGAAGACTTCGTGACGCCCGTCGCCAGTTGTCCGGGCGCCAGAGCAACTCTGCTACGCTCGTCGGTCGTCGCCTGGGCGTCGTCTCTGCAACCCCTATTGCCCGCGCGCAGCACTCCAACACTATGTCTCGCCCATGCGCCGCGCCGCTGATACAGTCGTGCCCCAGGCTCTCTGTCACAATGTCGTGTCCCATGGCACCATACGCACTTCACCGCGCCCATGCGCCACACTCATTGTCTTGTGCCGTTGGCACCGTACCTGTGCACTACAATCATGTTATATGCCCCCAGGCACCACTCTCATTCACCACACCATGCGCTACTGCCATGGATATGGAACATGCTTCGACCCACTCTGGAGTGTGCAGCATCCCGCGGGGATAGGCTACTTCTTCGGGACACTATCTCTGCCAGGGAGCTTTTCAACTTCCCTTCTGCTAGGTAGACGGTTCCTCCAGGATACTACCTCGGCCCGTGGGGTAGACGGCTCTTCTGAAATGCTACCTTGACGCACTCCGAGTGATGTGGCACAAGGACTCACCCGCGGGGATTGGCGACTCCTCTTGGACACTATCTCCATCAGGGAGCTTTTCAACTCCCCTTCTGCCAGGTAGACGGCTCTTCCGGGATGCTACCTCAACGCGCTCGAGTGTTTCGGCACAAGGACTCACCCGCGGAATAAGCTTGATCTCTAAGACACTATCTCTGTCAGGGAGCTTTTCAACTCCCCTTCCGTTAAGTACATAGACGGCTCCTCCGGGATGCTGCCTCGGCCCATCAGGTAGACCGCTCTTCCAAGATGCTACCCGTCTACCTTGACGAGCTCCGAGTGCTCCGGCACAAGGACTCACCCGCGGGATAGGCGACTCCTTAGGAACACTATCTCCACCATGGTGTCTTCATGACTGGCCTACGTGCTCCGACACTGGGGGCTTATGTCTGCACCCCTAGGGACTATGACCTCCGGGTCACTCCGAGACAAGAGTAAGTCTTTGGAGGGCATCGCGCCTTGTCTGCCTGACAGTTGGGCGTCGGGTCTTCCCCACGGCTGCCAGGCCTGTGGGACTCTGCAAGGGCTTGGATTGGTGGCTAGATCAAGGGAGTTCTCTGGCCACACCGATGCTGTGGGAGCCAGTATTTTCATTACAAGAAAATCAAGATATGCCTACGGTACAGTACTGTAGGGATAGGTGCCATGTACCGTAGGCATAGCCTATCCCTACAGTACTATACCGTAGCCAGAAATGGCGATGCCCTAGATCTATGCCTACGTGGTTGAAGGTTATCCCTACGGTTATACTGTAGCCTATATACCTATGCCCAATTTGTATTAACCCAGTTATAGCGACGGTTCTTAGAGCATAGGCCTACGGTGTAACTGTAAGGAAAAGTTTAATTTTTAAATCTTATGCCTACGGGTGACACCGTAGGGATATGTTTAGCCTATAGGTACCCTAAGCTATACCTACGATACATTCCATAGGCAGTGACCATTTTTTTTTAAATTTTTGAAGCCTTTCCCTACGGTTTAAACCGTAGGGATTAATGTCAAAAAATAGCACCCAAACCTATACCTATGGTTCTCTTCTCCTTTTTTTTTTCTTTTTTTCAATGCTGAAATTTTTTCTAGGCTGAATTTTTTTTCATCACAATTACCTGGAAATGCAATTGAAGTATTATAAACATGATTTGCAACTGAAATATTGTAAACATGTTTTGCAAGTGCATAAATAGTGCAATGTTATATCACAATAATCTTGTCCTAGCTGGTACTATATAGATCCACCCACATTAGTTGCGAATCACGAACAACTCATGGGAATTTTTCCTCGTTTCCAGGGTTTGCATCTTGCTCCTCACCATCATAACCATCCTACAAAATGCAATAAAGCAGTATCAATGACTCTGAGAGGTTGTATGAATGACTTGATCAGGGTGTGCTTCCAAAATGGACAGCGCTGATCGATGACCCACGTAAAATAGAAAACTATATACAAAAGAATCCAAATAATCAATAACCAAAATTTGCATGACCGTTAAAGAATTGAGTTCCATTCAATCAAACTACAAGTAAAATGCAAAATTAGACAAACGGACAAATACTCACATATAAAGTATCCAACAGAATTCCAACTAATAAAGCACAGACAAAATAATCTTCGAGAATAAGGTTATGTCAAGGGGGAATTAAGAATTGTACTACCTTCTAGGAAACGGGTAAGATCTTTTGCAGTAGTCCATGAAAGAGAACTACAGCTTTCGAACCTTTAGTGGATATGATTCCTGTCAAGGGATGTTCTAAACTCAGGACATCAATCAGAAAATATTGAAGCAAAAGGCTCACAGATTGATATTAAAACCAACCAAATACCAAAGCAACTGAAATGAAAAAAGGTTCATTTCTTTCCTTGCTTAAAGAAATTAAAAAGGATAACCAAGTGGTGTTGGGTTTGCCATTAAAATACACTTCTTAGTCGAGAACTAGCAAGGATGATCCTAGCTAAAGTAGGACGCTTGGTTGAAAGTTCATCATGGTGGCTACCAAGATCGTATAATTCATATCCTTATCTCACTAAAGATTCATGAAACTAATCCAAAAGCAGTTTCAATTAGAGCTTGTTTCGCACCAATTTTCCATCATAAGTATATAAAGTTATTTCTAGGTCACTTGCCTTTAAACAATTTACCAAAATATTACTAGAGCAGGTAGATAACTACCTAAGGCACGTAATTTGACTTGATGAAAGAGACTCTTATCAAACTTCAGTAGCCTTAAAACTGAAGCTGGCTTTTACTGCATGGGAAGCATTACACACATGTACATCATCCTATTTCTTAGAGCCAGAGTGTTACCTGGTTAAATAGCTTTCCCTCGTTCCATTTTCAAAAGGATATCAAAACACAAAGACACAACTTGTGGACAATTCAAGTACTCCAACCAACCTAAGTATGGATTCAAAAAGGTTGAGACTAAATCAATAATAGAAGTGTTCTTATGCAATTTATCTAATCAAACTGGAAAACATGAGACTTACAAGGGTGTGTTCTCATGCCACAAAGCATAATGTTAGTCTTAGACTTGGTCACTTGCAAAAATGAAGATTATTTTGTCAATTACACACTTTTCTTCATCTATGAAAAAGAAAGGGTTTATGTTATGAATCTAATGAAGAAAACTACCACTCATGAGGTTACTACCACTTCAAACCCTCATTTGATACAAAGTACCCACGAAATAAAGAAACTCCATTATCAAATCACCCTTTAGCAGACCCTTTGGCAATACCTAGGTAAACAATCATGCATGTAAGTGCACAATAAATCAAAAAAACTAATACATCTATCTATTAGTTTTTACATCTAAAAAGTTGAGAGCACCAAAAAGAACATGCTTTCCTGATAATATGTAGATTACCTAACAGTTGATCATATTGTGGGTAGAATAACTATCCATTCCTTGTAAGAATAATGAAAAGAAGATAAGTGAAGAAGGAACTAAAGTAATGGAACAAGAAAAGCCAAGAATCACAAAATTTGTTCATGGGCTCTTACGTGCATAATGCATAATGCATACATCAACAATGAGAATTCAATCTTCTCTAGTTCTTTCTGCAGCAACTTCTCCTCCACCACAACCTGCTGCACATCTCACTTCTTGTCCTGACATGAACATCGTTTCCCCTGAGGACCGATGGTAGAACCAATTAATCATGCACATCCCACATTAGATCAACCAACAATCCATCCACAAAAATTGACTGGTTTCCTACTTTCCTTTAAACTTCCACTGCCCAAATCACCTTCTTCTGACCCAATCAACCATGTCTATGTAAACCATCAATTCCAATCCAACGAATAAGTTAAAATAAACTAAGAGAATTGAAATGCGTAAGTATAACTCCATTAATTCCAAACGTATAACTCTAATCAAAATCACCATCTATAGTGGCAGGAATTAAAAATACAAATAGAGAGAGAGAGAGAGAGAGAGAAAGAGAGAGGGCGAGAGGGATAGGAACCTGAGAAATGAAGTGGTTGCAATCTGAAAATGCGTATCTAAATCGCCGATCACGATCGTTGCCTGTAGTGGGTTCTTGGCCGATGGAGTCCTCGCCTCGCCGTCGTCACTCGCCGGTCACTGATCCTTCCAGATCTGAACAGAAAAAGATGTCCTTGCCGGTCCACTCGCCGTCTCCTTCCATGGCTCCACTCCGGCCACTCATTCCAGATCCGAGCTCTTCTCAACAGAGAGAGTCGACTGAAGGAGCTGGTGTCTGCCGTCGGCCGTCTGCTGTTTGGGGGGTGAGGCTGTGAGAGACAAGTCGCAGAGAGAGAGAGTCGCAGACCCAAACATGATGAAATGTTCATTTTTGCGAGATTCACTCAATTCCTGATTGTCCACCTATCCCACGGATTGCATCGTCGCGATTCTGTTTCCAATTTGAAGCAGCATCAATGGCCACGGTGCAATAATAACCGTAGGTGTACAGAACTTGTACCTACGGTTCCTTTTATAGCGTAGGCCTTTTTGTCACCACGGAGCAGTTTTGTTGTAGTGTTTCAAACAGAAAGAGCGACGCAGTGCGGGGCACGCCAGTGAATATGCGATTCGACAGTCCTTGGAGCACCGACAGCTGTGCATCCCTCAGTGACGTGTCACTCCCGGAAAGCGCCACGTATCGCGTGATGACATCATCAGCTCAACATTTATAAATAGGGGTCTTGAGAATTAATTTGGACAGGATTCACTCATTTGACAATATCACTTTCTCACTCTAGATTCCAAATCCTCTGGAATTCTAGAGAGAGAAATATATAGGACCTTGACTCTGGACCGAAGTATCGGACTGTGACTATCGTTGTATATTTACCGTGCGCCGTCGCCCTCGCAGCACTGCCACCCTCAGGCTTTGTCTGGGAAGCCCTTGGTCTCTACCCTTGTTCCACCATTGCTGTGTCCCACATCAGCACACTTGACATCTGACTCAGACTGCATTCCTTGTGGCACCTTCACGTCGACTGCGAACCCACTTGTCTTGGCATCGGTATGTGACTATCATAGAGAGAGACAAAGAGACAGCTCTAACGAGTGTAAGCTAGAGTCTTACTTGGGTTCTGGTTCGTGCTGACTTTGGCACACAAAGAGGAGGCACAACCAAGCTTGCAGAAGCCGAGATTCTCTTCGTGAGTACTGGTTTGAGGGGTAGCAGCTGGAAAGATGCTTGAGGGGTAGCAGCTGGAAAGATGCATTCTTTCAAGCATGAGGTAGTGCAAGAACAAAGAGTGTGATCAGGTTCAATCATGCAGAAGATGAAGCATATGGCGCAGCAGTCCTTGAAAGTGGCTGTGGACTGTCCCACAGCCATCCCCAGTACCACAAGAACCACCCACAAACATGGCTACCTTATACCCTTTATCACCTCTTGAATTTATTCAAGAATGTCTTTGATCATGGTCAGTTGGTTGCTACTCCAGAGGTTTATATAACAACTAACCACAAATTAAAAAGATAGAAACCTAAATCACGGGGACTGGTCCGTGGTGCTTGATCTATTAGCCGTGACCTCTAGTTACGGTACATGTGATGTCCTCTTGGCCTTTTCTTCGGTTTCTCTCAAAGTAGAGTAGAGGCCACTTCGGGTTGAAAATAAACAAGGGAATGATCACAAGATCCAAAATGCCAAAAACAAGACGATAAGCTGATGGCAGAGTCATGAGTCATTTTTAAGGCGGGTACAAACATATAAGGGAGAAATCGTCAAAAAAAAAAGCCACTTGGCTCCAGAGGAGGGTGAGGAGAAAACAATGAGGTGTACAGTGTAGCGGTTCGTGACGTCAATGTGTGCACTGTGTTCAATATTGACGCTATTTTTTATTGTTTGAACTTCGTTTTATTATGAAAATTTAGCATTTAAAATTATCAAAAGAATATTTCTTTTTACTATCCCTAAAATATTTAGGTACTTTAACATGTAAAATAAATAAAAAGATATCTTCTCAAGGCACTTTTATTATTGTGAACTAAATATAACGAACAAATAGAAAAATGCGAGAGTAGCAAGTGGGCACAGGCCCAATTGATGTCACCTGCTGGCTCCCCCTCGGATAAGCTCAACCCATGTATGAAGATTACACAATGAAATATTTTGATGCAGGGGAGGATTTGAAGTATGCCTTATAAATTTTTGTCTGCATTTGCTCCTCTTTTAACTTGAAGCACGGCAGTTCTTTCGTGCATAAGGTTCAAATTCTTAGAGCTTGTTATCTATACTACCTATAAAAGTGTGAATCTTATAAATCATTTTCTTCCATTTTTGCCATTCGTTAATCGCTCCAATAACAATCTTACCCTTTCATAAATACTATTATTAATTACTAATTGTGTATTCATTTTCTGTTTTGCCCTCCGTTAGTTATTCCAATGACAACCCTACCATTCCATAATTATTTTTTTTGTAATGCATTTAATGAACACTAGGTCCTAAATTTAATCTAAACCTATATTTACATATTGGGAAAGAACATGGGTGGTTGTAAAAAAATATATTTGTGTGTGTGTACTGTCTGTAAAAGTATGAATATTGTAAATCATTTTGGACGGTTATGTCCTCCGTTAATTATGTCAATTACATTCTTGTCTTTTATTATTCCTTTTAAAATTTTTATGACATTAAAAGAACATTGGGTAATGAATATATTGTATAAATTAGAAAATGAAAAGTGTGATGAGAAAGAAAAACAGAACAAAGAAATTATTTTATTATTCTCTTTTAATTTGGTTAAAATGAGATAAACATTAAATATTGAATTGGTTAATAAGAATTGTGATTTTTTTTCTTGCATTTTTAGGTTAGCAAATGATTAACCAACTGATAAACTGAAAAATAAAAACAAAATAAAAAAATTGAAATACATGAAAATTCAATTAAGAAACAAAAAATTGTTAGAAAAAAAAACAAAAAAGGGTTGGATATGCATAAAAAGCAAGGCTTAAATATGGTACAAATTTGAACTGAAAATATGTTCAGTTATTGCAGTTGAAGACCGGGTGTTTTGCATTTTTTATTGATGAAATGCATAGCACATGGCCTTGAAAATTACCAGTATTAACTATAAATCAATTTAACAGATTATAAAAAAAGACGTAGATTTATTCTTTTAATTTATCCATTTGCTTTTATTTTCAGCAGTATCATCAAATATTTCTTTAATCCAGAAGCTTACAAAGAATATTTTCAAACATTGAACTTATTATAATTGCGAACATCAAATATACATTTATTCTAAAACAAGTCAAAGAAGAACATAATTGAATTACATTATTTTGATCCCAAAAAAGATAATAACTTCATCTCAAACATTACTCTCGGTTATATTCACGTGCAACGCACGTGTTATATACTAGTATCAAGAAAAGCATCAAATGATCCGGTCGTAGAAGTCGTACCAATAAAGTTGGTTCTTCGGATTTTCTTTCTCAATAGCTAGGTCCTAACAAATCGACAGTACTTGAATTGGTGGACTTATTTGAGGGATAAATAGTGGATCAAGTTCAAATTTGAGGAAAAACTAAATGAGCTTTACCCCAAGAAATAGGATGGATAATTCAGAAGAAGTCCTGATCATGTTTTGAGGGTAACATCATTGCTTTCCTTCGAATTTTGCAATAAACTCCACAAGGTAAGGAAGTACCATGATCATGTTTGGGTGATTAGGTTTCTCAAAAACATCCCGAACTTCTGGCTCGCATTATCTGGAGTGTTACTATTCGAGTTTCTATACCATTTTCATTCTCAGTTCGATCTTAACCAATCCTAGTATAATTGACTGCATGGTCTGGGTAGCTATGCGAATCCCCAAATATGAAGACACATCACATTCCACTCCTAATTTAGACTCACACTTCACTTTTGTCACAAAGATTAATGTTCTGTTACTAATAAGACTCACTAAAAGCCATTTGGAATAAGAGAGTTCAAATTTGAAGTGAATTCATCACATTCTATAGTAAAAATGTTGAAGCTCCTTCCCTATCTATTGAGGTTGAAGACAACAAAGTCTTCATATTCATGAAAAGATAAGGACACTATCATGATATAAGAAAGCAAGGCTACCAACTTGAACAAAAGCAACCGAGCCTACTGCTGCAATTTGAGTTGAATTTTATGGCTTTCATCAATCTAACTCAATTATAAAATGTATTAGGATGGTAAGCACATATTTTAGTAGCTTATGCAAAGTTGGACTTTTAAAACTCATTTGGATAAAAGCTCATATGTTGTTAGTGACTTCCATAAATAAGAACCACCACCTATCACCGCCTGTCATCCCACCACCACTGGCAGCCCGAGCCACCTCTAATAGCCGCCACCATCGCTACTGACAGCCACCGCCGGCCACCACCACACTATTTTTTGTTTAAACAAAAAAAAATCCTTATTTTGTTTTGATCAACCCACTAAAACCCAATATACCGCCTTAACCAAACCAACCTTATTAATTCAATTTTTTCTTGAGTTAAAGTTCGTTGGTTTAAAAGTACATGATTATCTTGGGTTGGTACGAACCCAACCCAACGAACGCAAGTTGCATTCCTGACTGGGCCTCAACAAAGATATTGGCAAAAAATGTCACCGATGGAGCCACCGAAGCCATATTGAACTCAATAGAAGTCAGCTTTCTTTTTTAAACATCCCGACGTGTGAAAGTTATTTTATTGCTAAAAATGGAAAGAAAACTTTAGGGTTACATTCAGCATTTAGCAACAAGAGGTCACTTTTTGCAGGAAAATATATAAGAAGCAAATCAACATCCATATACTGACATTGGGCTCCTCCTTCTAGCAGATAGTCGGCAAAATATAAATCTCTTATTAATTAGCTTCGTTGATTTAGGTAGTATAAACAACTTTTAAATATCATATATAGCCACGCGGATGGCCCTTTAAGTGTATAAATTCAACCTGCTACGCCTGTAACGAAGGGTTTGATTCCAATATCTGCTTCATCTTCATTGAGGAGCCCCCTCGAACATACGAAGCGCCTTACCTTCGATCCTGCAGTAGTCGTTTGAGCACTTGTCCCCGCAACTTCTCAGTTGTGTCGCATCTGTCACACGTTAACTTTGATTCATAAGTATTCTCAGATGAAAAAACACAAATGCATGCACACAAGTAGGATTAATGCATGAGCGTGCTCAGTTAGTACAGAGAGAGATTAACTATACCATTAGTGACATCTGCGCAGAAGTCCAGCATGCAACCAAGGTTACAATAGTACTGGGTAGTGGCCGTAAGATCCAGGGGAGGTTTATCTACGGCGCACTGCTTTATGCATTTCCAAGCACAAGGCAAGAGTTTCTTCGGGTCTGGAAGTGCTAGATTGTTGCCTTTCCTTTCAAGAATGCAACCGTAGTAGCATGGGGGGAAACACTGTTCGAACTTTGATGTTGCATGCCGGGCAAGCATCAACACCACCATCGCCACGATTACGAATTGCTTCATGTTTGTGACATCCATGACTACAAGAGCTTCTGCTTAAATACGAATTTCTATGAAATTTAGATTGCCACATTTGAACAGGGATTATATCATAACAGTCAACAATTAATGCTGCTGGAAGATCTGCAAGTAGATTGCGGCCAAAACTGGTGAAAATTTCATAAATAACGAACACAATTTTCGATGAATTACGTGTATAGCAAGCAAGAAAGTATGCATCCCTTGCATGATTTTCTTGAGATTATGACTGGATTTTGTATATAAGCTGGTATGTTTCAAACATACAGTATTTCGATACTTTTCTAATTTCCATTTTTCATTCTCCCGTCAAACCGAAGTTTTGCCTCTATCTTTTTCTCCAATTTGATTGAAAATATATGCTACTCTCATTGCTATATCTTTTTCTTTTTTCTTTTTTTTTTGGGGGGGGGGGGGGGGGGGAGGTTTGGGGGTGTTTGTTTGAAAAAGAAAAATGTTGTTGTACGATCTCCAGCAGACTTTGATAAATGTTGTTTCTTTTAGATAAAGCCTGGGCCCAGATTGCAAAATATACAGTTAATGGAGACATTGAATGCCAAGTATAGTGTTGAAGCTGTCAGTTCGTCTTTATTTGTATTGCCATGCTGCCGGTGAGTTTTCCTTTCTGGGTCTTGTAATTGATCCGAACAGGTCAAACTATGGTTCAATCCACTTATCGCAGCTAGCATTTATGTTAGAACCATCTACATTCCACATTTCTGTCACTTGCATTTTTTTTTGGGCCTGGATATCGCAATGTCAATAGATAGCATAAAATTTTTATTTTACAGTTATTAGCAAACAAAAATAAATTGTAAATTATAAAAAATTGAGGGTCAGATGTCAGCTGCTCACAAAAAATACTCCTCCGCGTATCTATGAAAAATGCGTTTGGAGGTGTGTGCCCAGTCCCCACATTGCGCATGCGATGGCTTTATCTCATTCTTTGTCACCTTTTACTTCACGGACTACATGAGGACAAAGCATCCATTATATAATGATAGAATTATGACTCTTATGCAGCCATGATCATATTGTAAGGTCACGTGATCATCGTCGTTGTTCAAGTCTTTGTCCTTGGCATAAGTTCTTTACATTTACATTCCTTGTCAAAGCCTATTTCTTCTGTGTTCTCTGAGTACTGTTTTATATCAATTAACTGATGATCACACGCGACATGACAGTAACTCAGGACTCACTCTTCTTTTCTTCTCTCTATCCCAATCAGTTCAATGTTGACGCCATCTCAAACTTTTGAGGCCGTAGAAAGACTTTCCATAGTGCTTAAAAAGTAGCCAAATGGAGGACACATACAGGACATTGGAAATGAAATATAAATCTTAAGACTTAAAATGTTACCTACAAACATAAAAAGAACCATATAATATGTGGAATGCTGGAAACAAGTGAACTTGAATCTGAAACACCATGATAAATTGATCAAAGATAGGACACTGGATCTCCAAATTAAGGAGGTAATGAGTAGCTCATGGTACACTTCTTGGAGCAGGATCCAACGCATTTCTCCACATACTCTCCATCTGAAAATTGAAGAAAGACAAGTGTGTGATAATCTTAGTGTGAGAGAGATCAAGACAGCTCTAACGAGCGTAAGTTAGAGGCTTACTTGGATTCTGCTTCGTGCTGAGTTTGGAACACAAAGAGGAGGCACAACCAAGCTTGCAGAAGCCGAGAGACTCTTCATGGATACTGGTTTGAGGGGTAGCAGCCGGAAAGATGCATTCTTTCAAGCACGAGGTGGTGCAAGAACAAAGAGTGTGATCAGGTTCAATCATGCAGAAGATGAAGCATTTGGCGTAGCAGTCCTTGAAAGTGGCTGTGGACTGCCCCACAGCCATCCCCAATACCACAAGAACCACCAGCAAACTTGCCTCTCTTATACCCTTCATCTTGTCTGTATTCAAGAATGACTTGGTCGTGCTCAGTTGGTCGCTACACCAAAGGTTTATATAGCACCTCAGCACAAATTGAAAAGATAGAGCACCTAAATCACGGGGAGTGGTCCGTCGTGCTTGATCTACTAGTTGTGACCTCTAGTTATAGTACATGTGATGTCCTCTTGGCCTTTTCTTTGGTTGGTCTCAAAGTATAACAGAGGCACAAGGGAATGATCAAAAGATCCAAAATGCCAAAAATAAGATGGTAAGCTTAGCTCAATATTGAAAGATTAGACAATGCTATTTCTACGACTAGAGATAATTTAATGAAGAGTTTTAATGCGTGGGGAGGATTTGAAGTATGTCTTCAGGGCTTTTTTTTTTGAATTCGCTACTCTTTTAGCTTGAAATGTGAAAATTCTTTTGAGTATAAGATTCAAATTCTTGGAGCTTGTCATATTGAGAAAAGCATAATGAAGAGTTTTGATGCGCGTGGGGAGGATTTGAAGTATGTCTTTAGTTTTTTTTTTTTTTGAATTAGCTACTCTTTTAGCTTGAAATGTGACAATTCTTTTGAGTATAAGATTCAAATTCTTGGAGCTTGTCATATTGAGAAAAACATTGAATGATCCAGTGGTAAAAGCAGTATCAGAAAAGTTGATTGCTCGAATTTTCTTTCTCAATAGCTGGGTCCTAAAATATCCGTTGTACTTGTATAAATGGATTTATTTGAGGGACGAATAGATGAGGGTTCAAATTTGAGGAACAACAAAATGGGCTTGTACCACAAGAATACCTGATAATTCTGTGCATAAAAACATCGTTTTCCTTCGATTTTTCAGTGAACTCCACAAAGTAATTAAGTACCATGATCATGTTTGGGTGATTAGGTTACTCAAAATATCACTAACTTCTGTCTCGTGTGATTTGGAGTGTTAGCATTCGAGTTTCTAGCTAGATCATTTTCATTCTTAGTTCGATCTTTAAATCTTAGTATTCGAGTAAAGTAGGAATTGATAAACCCACTCCTAATTTAGACTCTCTCCTTCAATTTCATCACTTAAAACTTGTGATATTAATAACTATCGCTAAAAATTATTTGGAATGAGAGTTTAAGTTTGGAGTGAATGTATCAAATCCCTCAGTAAAATGTTGGAGTTCCTTACCTATTAAGTTTGAACACAACAAAGTCTTCATTCTCGTGAAAAGATAAGGATACTGTCATTACAGAAGAAAGCACGGCTACCAACTTGAACAAAAGTAACCAAGCCTAGTGCTGTAACCTAGACTTTTATGAGTTTAACCAATTTAATTCAAGAAACTTTGAGCTTTTACTCAACACGACGCACTTAATTACAAAATGATTAGGATGAGTTGAGCTCATATTATAGTAGGTTATGTGTGGCCAACCTTTAAAACCCTTGTAGGCAAAATTCATATTTTGTTGATAACTTTCACAAATAACCTGCCATTTATCGCCATTTGACATGGTTAGTAGCCGCCATTTGACATGGTCAATAACTGCCACCACTTTTGGCCATCGCCCCAACCATTTCTGCCGGCCGCCACCACTGTCGCTTGCAACCAAGGCCGGCCACCACCACTCTATTTTTTGTCTAAGAAAAAACTCTTATTATGTTTTGGTCGACCAATTGAAACTCATATATACTCCCTCAACCCAACCCGACCTAATTAATTCAACTTTTCTCTGGACTTAGAGCTCGTTGAGTTTAAAAGCACATAAATTTTTTCGGGTAGTATATGTGCCCCAGCCAACCAACCTAAGTTGCAACCCCCAAACAAAGATGTTGACAGAAATGATGTCGAGTGAGCCACCGAATTCCGTGATAAACTAAATGAAAATCAGTTACATTTTCTTACATGTTCAGGCGTGTGAAAGTTATTATGTTGCTAAAAATGGAAAGAAAACTTTAGAGTTACATCCAGCATTTAGTGACAAGAGGTCCCTTTTTGCATGAAAATATATAAGAAGCAAATCAACATCTAGAGGCGGGGCACCCTTATGACCGGAGGACACCACGGCACCCCCAAGTTTCGGATTTTTTTTTAGATAATGATTAAACATATTTAAAGTAATTATGAAAATATCACTATATTGTATAATTAATTAATTAGGATTTTATTTTGTTATATTTTTTACTCTTTATGCCACCGTCCATCATAAATTTGTCTTTTTATTCCCTTGTTCCATCTCCATTTTTACAAATTTCAAATTCTAAAATTTCAGATTACAAGAAAAACACGAATGTATCAAGATTAGTTATTTTTTCTTACTTTAAATTCTTATAGCATGTTAACTTATCCGTTATTATTGTACTCATACAATTGATAATCACATTAATAATACATCTATACATTGAGAGTGAAGCTTCTTTCATGCAAGATTAGTAATTTGTTATTGACTAATGTTACCAAGTTAAATAAATCACCGTGAATAGTAAAATATATGATTAATAGTTAAATTGAGAAATCTATTTTATATTTAATATATTCAATAGCGACCATAATTATAATATAATTTTTTATTTTTCATGTTTTATATGAACTTGAACCTTTTGTATTTTTTAAGTTAGTCATCAATTTTTTAATCACTTTTTGGTCCCCTCTGATTAGACTTTTTGGGTCTGCCACCCACTACAAGAAAAAAGGCTTTTAGCAACGGGAAAATCCGTCTCTAAAAGCTTAAAATCCGTCGCTAAATGTTTTAGCGACGGATTTACCGTCGCTAAAAGTCCCTCGTACAAAAGCCCGTCACTAATAGTTTGGCGACGGAATTTTCAAATCCATCATGTTATATTTAAGTTTTTGCGACGGATTTATTTATTAATTAACGACGGAATATCCGTCTCTAATTATATTTTAAGTATTTTAATTTAATTTTTTTTGTTAAATTAGAGACGGAATAAATATTTTAGCGATGAAATATTCCGTTGTGAAATGTCTTATTTAGCGACGGAATAATCCGTTGCTAAACATAATAGTAATAAAAAAATTTAGCGACGGCTATAATCCGTCGCCAAAAGTCAAAATTTTTTTAAAATAATTTTTTTAATTTTTCTAATGCCCAAACCTGTAATAAAAAAATCAATCCCCAACAACAATGCGCAATAATCAATCCTCAACGCACAATAATCAATACACAAAGAAATATGTAAACTTAATCATAAAAAAGACTCATTATGTACAAGCTGGGAACCGGATACAACTGGTTAGGGGAGGGGAGAAGAGTACAAGCCGGGCGCAGGGGCCAGGGGGGAGTTGGGACCGGGCACGAGAAGAGGCTCATCAGGGGTTGCCGAGTCCCGAATCTGGATCCTGCTGATTCAGGGCCGGCTTGGCATGTCCAACTGCAGTACCCTGCTGATCCTGCTCCCTGATCATCCTCAACACCACCGTAGCAATGCGCATGATCTCCTCCTCGTCCAACGGATACCGAGGAGCCGGTGTTTGTGGAGGGGCAGTGGGGGGGTGAGGACGCTCCTATCAAGGCACGAGCAGTCTGACTAGGCAGGCCGCGTATGCGGCCTTTCGGCCGTTTGACGACCTCCTGCGTATCCAGCCATCGCTTCAACGCCCCAGTACTCGCACCCGTACTAGTGGACGTTGATGGCTGTCCGGACTGCTCCTCGAACCCCCTAAGCTGTTCATACGAGGCCTGCAAAAAACAGTGATATAAAGATATGTTAGGGCATTAATTAACGCAACAGACATTGAGGATAGAAAGAAAAAAAATTAACAACTTAAACAAATTGACTCACATCGATCTGCCGAGCAATATCTGAAATATAGTCGCCTGCTCGGTGCACCTCGTCCTTCTTCCGTACGTGCATCTGATTATACCTCAGAGCTACAACCTCATCGTCCTCTACATCCGGGTGCTCGACCGCATTCTTGTGTCGGACGATGTCGTGTGGCACCGACCCCCTAGTGTGCGTTGGATCTTTGTTCTGTCTGTTCTAAGCCCTGCACTTACTCTTGGCATCCCAACCTGGATCTGTAGCCCACCGATCTATCATCGCCGTCCATACAGTCAGAGATATCCAATGTGGGGGATATCTCGTCATCTCCGTCATTGAGGCACCCTCAGGCAGCATCTTCTTTGCCCGGTCCCTTGCGTCATGGAGCCATCGGCGGTAATTTTTGCCGATGTAAGCAAAGAAGGCTTGCTGCCCCAGTGCCTGCTGCTCAGGCGAGTCAAACGTGAATCCCTCTTGTAAGGCATTCAATAACACAAATTAACTACAGAAAACAAACTATAATTAAACAAATACTATCGCTGAAAAAAATACTTCACCATACCAGCCACTCCTCCCATAGGGACTCCCTCGCAATGACATCCCAGTACAGGCGTGGCTCAAAGAATCGGCCCTTCACAAGAACGCCGATCTTCGTCCTCGCCTGATTCTCCAAGATCCTGCCAAAGAAGTAAATAAATAAATTAATACAGTTCAAATATAAATTAACACCCCAAAATTTTAAATATAAGGCATGATGTGATATTTTTTTTACTTACAGGCCCTCCTGGGTGAGCGTAACTCTCTGTTTACGCTAGGGGTCGATGCGTACCCCGCGTGTGGGACCACGGCCTCATCGAGATCCTACAAAACACCAACATTAATACAGTTCAAATATACATTAAATATAAGGCTAGCAAAAATGTATTAAACACCGTTATCAACTATACCTGTGGTAGAACCCACGGAAGAAGGAGAATCAACGCGCGTGTGGGATGAATCTGCATCAGGCTGGGGCGACGGCTGGGGCTGGGGCCCCATCTGCTGTACACGATCACTCTGTGCCTCGTCATCAATGGGCAATGATGAGGTGGGACCCACCGAGGAGGAAGCAGCTCGGCGTCCAACCCGGCCACGAATAGCCCGTATCCTATCCATATCTGACTTCGTATAGATAAATTACAAATACATGAACACATTAAAAACAATAATTTGGCAGAAATCATCGGCACTATATATATATATATATATATATATATATATATATATATATATATATATGAACGAAGGTGCAAAAACACATCAATATGAACCAAGTTCTAAAATGTGACTACATTTTTTCCTCGGCTTGTTACAACATTACAAGTCAATCATTTTCAGTTTGAGAATCATCATCATCTTCATCACTTTCCTCGTCGTCCTCTTCTTCGTGGGACTCGTCGTCCTCTTCATCTTCTAATTCATCCTCTTCATCAGTAGACTCGGTCACATCATCTCCAACACTTTTCACATCTTCCGCGTCATCATCTACGACTTCTTCTCCTACATGAAGTGTTGTTGGAAGAGGAAGATCGTCCTCCTTGTTGTTGACCTCAACAGGGAACAAGACAGGTGGTTGGTCGGCTTGAAAGGAGTCTAGCTCACTGTCATATGTCACGGGCAATTTCTTGGACTTAATAATTGTATACCAATGAGATTTGGGATTGGCGACGTCCTCCGCGTAAAAGACTTGTACAGCTTGACTAGCAAACACAAAGGGCTCGTCTGATGCAAGTCTTGACTTGACATTGACATCTACAATCCCTTGAGAGCTAACACGGATTTCTCTACTGCATGTGACATCGAACCACGTACACTTGAACATTACCAGGCGGTTTTGGGAACCCAGATATGTTAGCTCAACAATCTCATCTAGCTCTCTGTAAAAGTCCATGCAATTCTCTGCATAACAGTCGCCGTTGACCAATACTCCACTGTTTTGGATTTGTTTTGTTCGGTCATCATCTTTTACGTTAAACCTAAACCCGTTGATGATATAGCCTCCGTAACAAGATGTTTGTTTGTTAGGGCCTTCATCTAGTAATTTCAAGCAGGAGGCCACTGGTCTATCCATTGACTGAACCTATTGTAAATGACGGTAAAAATTAAGAATAAATTAGTATACTAATTGGTCACAGAACTATATATAACACATAATATCAATGATAACAATCTTACATACCTTTTGAACCACTGTACAAATTGTGATTTTCGAAGAGATTCAAGTCCTGCGGGATCAGTGATTAAAGATTCCGCATCGAACTCACTGCAAACCAATATATATAGTTTACTCGCTTAATACACACTTTCAATTATGTACAGCAATGTAAGTGAATTAAGACTTTAACTTACTCAACGAATGCCGAAACTTCATCGCAATTTAGAAGGGCATATATTGTTGCAGTACTGTATTCTTCATCCGTTAGCCATCGAGTATACGTTCGGCCGAACGGACTACCTGACTGCTTGAATATTGACAATTGCCCTTCCAAATTTGAGATGTATTCGGGGTCATTTCGGCCTAGTTGATTTAACCTTGTACTGATATCAGGCCTGAAATATTGACTACAAAAGTTTACAAGTTCTTCCATTATGTAAGCCTCCGCAATTGAGCCCTCAACCCGAGCCTTATTGCGGACTTTTTTCTTTAAATGAAACATGAACCTAGAAGTTTAGCGAATCGAGTTAGGTGGAATATCAATGATAACATGTGTCGCATTAAGTATAAATGAACAACTGTAACAATTTAAAGATTATCTCTCGAAGGGATACATCCACTGATATTGCACGGGTCCACCCATCTTAGCCTCATATGCCAAGTGAACAGGCATATTCTCTATTGAATCAAAGAACGAAGGTGGGAAGATTTTCTTCAGCTTGCAAATTGTGACATTTCGGTGTCGGTGTCGATCGGACGCAGTGTCTGTGACCTACCGACACCTCGACACCTCATCGATACATCCAGAAACGTGTCGAACACCTCCGGACACGTCCGAAGTCATTGATTTATTTTTAAATGCCGGATAACATGGACACACTCATCAGCAGATGTGGACACACTCATCAGCATGGAACTTGGCAGAACTGTTACCTTATCTTGAATCAGGCAATACCTCCTGAGGTACTTCCTTTTCTCTCAGCTTGGCATCTTGACAAATGCAGAACATATATATGAGATATATCTCTCTAACATAAAAGTCTAAGATGTTAAATAGTGTTTCTAGGCATTTCATTTTCAGTTTTGCCCCTAAATCTCTCTATCTTATCTTAAAAGAGCAAACCTGAAATGAACATTTACCTTCCAATATACCCCCTTTAGAAAATGAAGATTAAAAGAAACCAAATCCTTCATAATTCAAAACAAACCACATTTCAAGTCCACTTAACTACTATGTATTTGTAATTACCAGTAACATGATTACAAAAGAGAACCAATGACTTAGGAATCTAATGGTTCCAGTTAGAACCAATGTCAAAAACCATAAAAGCTATGGGCTAATACTAAGCAACTACATGCCGAAAAGCATAAGATTACAACATCATCACCTGCTCCGGCCAAGAATTTAATGGCTCCAGTTGGAACCAATGTCCACCACAACACTGACACCAATAAAAAAACTCACCTATAAATAGGGCCAGCACAGATGTATCTTTATTGAGAAGATTATTATGATCTCAGCAAAAGGTAAGAGTTATCAAATTGCATAGCAATTATAATGGTAGGATTAAGGTGAATCGAAACATACCTTTGTCGCCGATTGCTCCGCCGGGGGTGAAGATCGAAGAAGATTGGGATTTGGGAGCTTGTGGCATGTTAGCGCCGGTGGACTGGTGGAGTGACCGAAGGATGGAGGTCTTCAGAACTCAGACTGGTGCTGCCGGTGCAGAGGTCGCCGTGAGGCCTTCCGTCAGTTTGTGCTTCGTCGGAGTGAGGCGCGGCGGCAGTGTTGGTGGTGCGGCAGCAGTGGAGGCTTGGTGGCGCGGCGGGGGGAGGATGAGGTGTTGCAGGCGGTGGGACACAGTGGAGATGAGAACTGCAGTAAGAACGGGGCAGTGGAGGTAGGGCACCGTGGGATCGCCGGCGGTGAGAACTCAAATTATTCGAAGAGAGAAACGGGGAGAGAGAAAACCAGATCGGGGGGATTTATTAAACACTTTTAGCGACGGAATGAATCCATCGCTACTAATCTGTCGGTGAAGGTCGCACTTTTACTGATGGACGTTTTAGCGACGGAGTTATGCCGTCGCTAAAAGTGTTTTATTAAGCCCTTGGAAATTAAAAAAAAATCTAAAAAAGTTTTAGCGACGGAACTTCCGTCGCTAAAAGACCGCCGGCAAAATTCCGTCGCTAAAAACTTTTAGCGACGTCTGATTCTGACGCTAATAGTATTTAATGACGGAAGTTTTACAGATGATACTTTCCGTTAGTGAAAGATGATTTAGCGACGAAATAACTTCCGTCGCTAAAAATCCGTCGCAAAAGGCCTCTTTTCTTGTAGTGACCGGACAACATCCATATACTGACACTGAGCTCCTTCTTCAAGTAGATAATCAGCAAAATATGAATCCTTTATTAATTAACTCCGATGAGTTCGGTAGCATAAACAACTTTAAATAGCATGTATATAGCCATATGGACGCCCTTGATATATAGAAATTCAACCCGCTACAACTATAACGAAGGGTTTGATTCCAAAATCTGCTTCATCTTCATCGAGGAGCCCCCTCGATTATACGAAGCGCCTTACCGTTGATGCTGCAGTTTCGTTTGAACACATCGTCCCCACAACTTCACAGCTGCGTCGCATCTGTCACATGTTAACTTTGATTCATAAGTTTCACAAGAAGAAAGAATACAAATGCATGCACACAAGTAGGACTAATGCGGGAGTTGCGCTTGATTCGTTCAGAGAGAGATGAAAAAAACCATTATTGATATCTGCGCAGAAGTCCATCATGCAGCCAAGCACATGGCAAGAGTTTCTTCGGGTCTGGATATGCTGGATTGTTGCCCTTCAATTCAAGAATGCAACCTTAGTAGCATGGCGGGAAACGTTATACTTTGGTGTTGCATGCCCGGCAAGCATCAACACCACCATAGCCACGATCACTAATTGCTTCATGTTTGTGCATCCATGAATAGCTTCTGCTTAAATACTAACTTCTATGAAGTCGAGGTTGCTACCACTACAAGTTGAGGGTAAGATGGACATACCGGCGGTGGTGGTGGTGCGGCAGTGGAGGGCCACTGGAGCTATAAAGAGGCACGGGGTCGTGGGGGCTGTCACCTGCGGGACAAGGCGGGTGGGGGGAGGGTGACACCAGAAGGGGGATCGCCAAGGGAAGAAATGGCCGGTGAGTGAGAGAGAGAGAGAAAATGGGGAGAGAGAGAATAAAGGAAAGTAGATAATTATATCAGGACTTTTAGCGACGGAAAACATTCCGTCGCTAAAAGTCCGTTGCTTAAAGTTAAGACTTTTAGCGACGGATACTTTAGCAACGGTATATTCCGTCGCAAAAGTGTAGTTTTAGGGACGAAATGTTTTGCCGATAGAAACAATCCGTCATTAAAAATTTTCTACTAAATTTTAAAAAGGTGACCAAAAATAGGAAATTTTTAAAAAAATTTAGCCACGGGAAATCCGTCGCCAAAATTATGTCGGTAAAGATTTTTACCGATGGTTTGGTACCGTCGGTAAAAGTTTTTAGCGACGGATTTTTACCAACGGTACTTCCGTCTCTGAAATGACTTTTAGCGACGGATTTTTCTCTTTCGCTAAAAATCCGTCGCTAAATAGTCTTTTTCTTGTGGTGTACGTTTTTACGGGGATTACATCATAACAGTCAACAATTAATGCAGGAAGGTCTGCTAGTATATTGCAGTCAAATTTGGTTAACATTTCGTAGATAACGAACGTGATTTTCAACAAATTACGTGTATGGGAAGCAAAAATTATGCATCCCTTGCAAGATTTTCTTGAGGGAAAAACTGGACTTTCGTATATAAGCTGGTATTTTTCAAACATATATCAACAATTGTCTAATTTCCATCTTTTATTCTCCCTTGAAACATAAGTTTTGCCTTAAATAAGTAAAGTACATCTACTTTCCTCTACGTGGATTTTATTTCGGTTTTGCCTCTGTGCTTTTCTCCAATATGAATGAAAATATATCCTACTTTCATTGCTTTATCCTTTTTTCTTTTCTTTTGGGGGGTGGGGGTATTTGTAAAAGTAAGACTAAATTGTTGAATTCTGTAGCTAGATATACTATCCCAAATTTACTCATTTTTCCTTCCCATTTATAGTTACCAAAGTATCCTTCAAAAATAGTTTTTGCTTCTATAGAAATAGATAAATAAATTCTTAGAAAAGTAATTGAGGAAAGTAGGGAATGACCCCTTCCATTTCAAACTTAAGCACTAAACCGCCCCACAGTTTAAGAAAATAGGCACGGTTGACGGAAATCATCCGAATTAACTGCATTTTTTTGGGAAAGAAATGACCCCCAAAAGGTTTTTTTTAAGACTTTTATGCCCCTGTACTCTCTATGCAAATGACTTAATCACCGGCGGAATCATCTCGCTTTCCGTTCTTATGCATCTCTTAACAAAACAAAACAAAACCACCCAAAAACAAACCTAACCTTAGCCCACATATTACAATACTTTCACAATGCCTCGCTTTTATGCCCCGCTGCCGCTTCCCACCATCTTCGGCAGCACTACCACCACCGCTATACAGCCCCAGCTCTACTACAACGGTGACACCCTTCAAAACAGACCGACATCCGCTGCCTCTTCCTCCTCGGTCATGATAGTCGTCATCATCATAGCCTCCGCCATCATCGTCTCTGCCTCTCTCTACCTCTTCCTCCGCTTCCTCTCCCGCCGCTTCCACCGCTCATTCCGCACCTTCTCCGCGGCCGACGACGTCGTCTCCTCCCGCAACCTTCACTGTCTTAACGACCAAAACGGACAAACAAACAGGTTATTTGACTCGCTCCTGCTCTTCACATTTGGATCCGTCACTGGCAACGCCACCGGTGGCGACTGCGCCATCTGTCTCTCCAAGTTTGAGTCGAACGGCGTTCCACTCCGGCTGTATCGACACGTGGCTCGCCGCCAATCAGATGTGTCCTTTATGCAAGTCCACAGTTCACCCTACTGAGGCTGATGTACTGAACAAGTTAGTGTCGGAATCGGAGGCTAGAATTCTTGGCAACAGCTTCCGAATCGAGATCGGGAGCGTCAGCCAACGGCGAGCCCCGTTGGAATTTGGCTGGAGGTCCTACTCCCTCAGCTCGTTCAACTACATCGTCGACGAAGGGTACGAGGTTTCAGTCGGGTCCACACACCGCCGATGAGCGTCGGTCTGGACAGAAAAGGACTCCACCGGAGCCTGGTTTCTCAGCTCGAACCGCCAGGAGAAATCCTAGCTGCGGAAGTCGCCGGCGGACAGAGTTGGTTGAGGGACTATGTCGACAGAATTTCGGCCATTTCTTTTTCCTCTCGTGCGATGTCATTTCGGATCTCTGGCAAGTTCTTCACTGGGAGTAGCCGCAGGAGCGAAAACGCCGTCGTCGCGACTGGCGAGGACGTGGAAGCGAATAGAGTTGGAGAGGAGATCATGGAGTTGTTTCGATGGCTTTCTGGAAGCGAATAGAGTCGCAAGATGAAGAAGAACAGATGCAAGAGAAGGAGATGAAGGGTTATCTCTAGGGTTTTGAGAGAAAAGATGAAATGAGAGACAGAGATTGTACGAGTTTGGGCATGCTTCTCAAAAAATTAACGGGTTATATGGAAAGGATAAAAAAGACATTTGACAAAAATCTGTTACGTCGAGTTAACGGTGCCCATTTTCTTAAACTGTGGGACAGTTTAGTGCTTAAGTTTGAAGTGGAGGGGGCAAAATGCACAACGTGTAAAGTAGAAGGGGTCATTCCCTATTTTCTCCAAAGTAATTTGAGCTCCACTTGCACTTTTAGCGTTGTATTTGAAAGGGTAAATTTCGTTTCGTTACGATGAGATACTTGTAATGCAGTCAAAAGTACAAAAATACAAAACTTCTAGCTCTTCCTGGCACTAAATGTAGCCAATTCTAGATCCTATTACAAGAATAGGCTTGAGTACACAAGTTACCCTTCTCACAGTCCAATAAAAAATTAAGGGATAATTACACACCGGTCCCAGACGTTGGGATAAAATTACGGTGAAATGCCAGGAACAGAAGGAAGACATGGTTCAATAGTTAATCATTTCCATTTGATAACAGTCCTAGTGTTACGTAGTGCCACGAAGGGAACGTTTGGTAGTTCAGCTTTGGGTCCAAATCTTTTGAATTTGCCAATCCAATTGCAAAGATAAAGTCATCACAAGTAAAATAGAAACCAAAGATCAGTGACGAAATATGATTTCACTGAAAACCCTTTTCGTGGTTAACCTCAGGGACTCTGGAGAATATGATGTTCAATTTTGATGCGTCGTGGAGGATTTGCAGACTCTACCATGGCTTTTGGTACCGTGTTATTGTGGAGGAGAGCATGAAATTATAACCATTTAGGAATTAAATCTCAAAAGTACAATTAAATCCCATGATAAAACTCGGCTACCCATTAGGTTTTCCAAAAATACTTCTTCATGCATGCGCTGGATGCATGTGTACGGTGATTTGGATTTCCAGCAAGTTCTTTCATTCTCAGTCCAAACAAAGGCACAGTTTCCCGTCAAAATGTTGCAGATGACCATTATATTTAGACTGAGAACAAGAAGTTTTCTTGTTCTTTCTCCAAAATGTTGCAAATGTTGCAGATGACCATTCAAGAAAAGATACCGGCATGGTGAGTGGTGTCAACATCTTTCTCCAAATAACACGAGGATAATGTTTGTGACTAAATATCCTTTACCAACAAATGACGAGTGACATAGGTTGTGAAAGACGATGGGTGTCAATATATTATAACTAAATACCTTTTAGCAACAATTTCACCCGCTGCACTTGTTGATGGTAAACTTACATTCGTCCTGCATGTGCTCTACACACGGGTCTTTGTGCGATAAGATCCTGACATAGGTGAGGAAATCAGGAGCTCAGATATATGTGGTGGCCTTATAAGTCTTCGAGGCGCAATATTCCCTGCCGGTTTAATTAGAACTTTACAGTCTAGCCTTTTTTGACATGGGTTATTAAAGCTGACGAATTTAGAAATATAGTAGATAGAGATCCTTTAGTGATGCGAGTTAAACATGGAATGTATTTTACCCTTTAAAGTGACAAGTTAGCTTTGAAAAAGAGATGATTTATGCGCTTTAACCAAATGCTTATGACTACAAACAGAAGATCGTAAATTTTGTTTTGAGAGGGAGGTTACAAAATTTTCAAGAATGGTACCAACAAAAGGACATTGTCAAGTATGTGTGACACCAATCTGGCTTCTAAAATAAGCTGGGGTGCAGCACTGCTACAACTTTAATGTATCCAATGAGTCAATCATCTACTTTGACATTGAGAATTATAAGTTAATTTAGTTCATGTAATTTGATATTGTGAAGTCTAGTAGAACAATTTCTATTTTTCATCACATATGGTTGTGCAAAATAAGATACCTCAAATGTAATCAAGGTTCTTCCGTCGTAATCATAACCAAAAAGTTTTGGTCTAAGAAACTGTTGGAAAATATAGCTTAGATTTGCTACATTAATTTCTCATAACAATTGATCACAAAATATGACTAAAACATATAATTATCTAACCATAAAAATAACTAAAACTTGTGGCTAACTAAATATATTAAACATATTATAAGCATACAATTATGTACATATATATATATATAAACAAATTGTCAAGTATTTTAACTAGCATGCAATTTCAAGATATAGAGATTAAAGTAAGTTAACACGGGCCTGTGAGAGTCGCACTAAAATCGCTATCTTAAAGACTTTATCGTCTCCCTATGCACGGGTTCCAACGAACGATAAATCCTCCAAGATAAAACCCAACGCTCGCAAAGTCGCCTTCTCGATGTGTGCGTCCACAGGAAGACTGTTGAACTAACTCGATCAAGTTGCCCAAAAATCAAAGTATAAAGAATGTAGAGAGTATATAAAATATCAAGCATATGTCTTGATATGTGTGTATTCTCCATGGTAGGAGTGGTCTCCTTTTATAGTAGAAGAAGACTAGGGGTTACACACATAATAAATAACAACGGTCAAAAATTTTATGAATTAAATTATGACAAAGTTTAATACAATAGGTTACATTGACCAACATAAATATAGAAAATAAAGTAAGGTTTTAAAGCTTTACTAAAAGAATTTGTAAATAAAATAAAACAAATTCTAACAATCCCCCACAAAGGTTAAAATCCTTAAAATATCAAAATAGTATATAAAGTATGGGCAATTTTATACTGCGCAATAGGTGTAGGTGCCTTCCGGGCTTGAACATACACTTAGTATATACAGTTTTCATTTGAGGGCGCCATAATGGACTACACCTTGAATTAGGTCCCTTGATCAAAATTCAATTAGTCACACACGCAATATTGATATAGGGCTTGGTTCATAACGGGTAGCGCTATTAAAGGCCATGCGCTCTAATCTTGATTCTCATGAGAGTCTTTAGGGATCAGCCCAGTTCCCACTATTGCGGCCTCACGACCACTCTCATTTAGATGAGTCCTCTAAGGGTACGCGTGACTGTACCTCGCAAAAATATCTGCCTCGGGCTTATTCAGGGTAAAACCCTTCCTGGAGTTCACACAAAGTAGCACTATCACCATAGGGATGGGGAGGAGAAGCTCTTCTGTAAAATTAGTGCTATCATTATGAGTCACGCTCTACGGTTGTTCCTACCCATTGAACCTTCTTCATGGGATCTCTAATCATAAAGGTTGGGTTACCCCCGCTGGTGACTCCCTGTGGGCTTAAGCCCCATCCCCTTCGATGATTCAAATACACCCTTCCTGGGTAAACCTTTAGTTAAGTTATCAGCCAAATTCTTTTAGATCTCACAAAATTAAGAGATATCACATTTTTATTTACTAGTCCCTTGACAGACTTGTACCTTACTTGTATGTGTCTGTTCATCTTTTTGTTCGTGTGGGACTGTTTAATAAGATCTATAACAGCTTTGCAATCACAATGCACATATAAAGCTGGTAAAGGCTTATTCACTAAAGGTATGTCTAGCAAAAGATTTCTTAACCATTCAGCCTCTGTATATGATATATCTAAAGCAATCAACTCATATTCCATAGTACTTCTAGATATGATAGTTTGCTTCTTAGATCCCCAAGATATAGATCATCCTCATAGTGTAAAAACGTAATCAGTCGTAGATTTGATCTCTAAACTATCGGTTATCCAATTAGCATCACTATACCCTTCTACCATATTTGGGAACCCCTTATAGCACAATGCATACTCTAACGTCCCTTTAAGGTACTTAAGTACTCTTTCTAAAGCATTTCAATGCTCGTTGTTAGGATTTTGGGTATATCGACTAAGTCTCCCAACAGCATATGCTATATCAGGCCTAGTCCTATTAGTGAAGTATAGTAGGGATTCTATGATTTGAGAGTACTTCAATTGTGATATCGGTTCTCTGAAGCTCTTCTTTAAAGCTATACTCGAATCATATGGAGTCTATATAGGATTAGTATCATAATATCCAAATTTCTTCAACATATTTTCTATGGCACTAGATTGAGTTAATATGATCCCTTCATGAGCTTTTTCTAACGTCATTTCCAAAACTATATGAGCTTCTCCCAAATCTTTCATATCAAAGTTCCTAGATAAATAGGTCTTCACATTCTTAACAACATCTAGATTAGTCCCAAAGATCAGTATGTCATCCACATATAAGGGAAGTATGACATGTTCACTATTATCCTCTTTATAATACAGACATTTATCATGATCATTAATCTTAAACCCATAACCTAGGATAACTTCATCAAACTTTTCATGCCATTGCTTAGGGGCTTGCTTAAGACCATAGAGTGATTTCACTAACTTGCACACTTTATTTTCTTATCCTTTGACCTTATAACCTTCAGGTTGCTCCATATAAATTTCTTCATCTAAATCTCGGTTTAGGAAAGCGGTCTTAACATCCATTTAATGTATCACTAGGTTGTGTATAGATGCTAGCACCAACAGGGTTCTGATGGTGGTTATTCTAGGTACAGGAGAATATGTGTCAAAGTAATCTATTCCTTGTTTTTGTGTGAACCCCTTAACTACTAGCCTAGCTTTGTATTTTTCTATGCTCCCATCAGGTTTTAACTTCCTTTTAAACACCCATTTGCAAACTATGGGTTTGCTTCCAGGAGGTAGATCAGATAACACCCAAGTATTATTTTGAATGATTGACTGATACTCATTATTGATTGCTTTTTTTCCAATAAGGCGAATCTATGGACGACATAGCTTCTTGGTAAGTCTTGGGTTCTCCCTCAACTAAATAGGTGAAAATTCCTTCTCCAAAGTTCTTTTCTATCCTTACTCTTTTACTCCTCCTAAGTTCAATAGGAGAATCTAGATCAAGTTCTATATTTGTGCTACTAGGAGGTGCCTTACCACTTACTTGGATTATAGAGCTAGAGGGTTAGTTAGGTAGCCTAGTCTTAAAAGGAAATATATCCTCAAAATATGTAGCATCTCTAGCTTTTATGATAGTGTTGTTTGAAATCTTACTAATTTCAGACTTAACAACGAAAAATCTATTTGTGCTACTATTTTAAGCATGCCCAATAAATATGGCATCTATTGTTTTGGGCCCTATTTTCTTTCTCTTAAGTTCCGGTATGGCTACCTTAGCTAAACACCCCTACACTTTCAAGATATCTAGCCTTGGAGATCTCTTTTTCAAAATTTCATATGGAGACTTGTCATTATCCTTAACGATCACTCTATTTAGTATAAAACAAGATGACAAGACTGCTCCCCCCCCCCCCAACAAGTTCTCGGGTGCACCAGAATTTAACAACATTGTATTAAGCATGTCTAACAATGTTCGATTTTTCCTCTTGGCTACACCATTTGATTGGGGTGAATAAGGGGGTGTTAATTCATTTATTATCCCACTATCTTCACAGAAGTTCTTAATTTCATTCCACGTGTACTCCCCGCCTCTATCAGACCTAAGGACCTCTATTTTCTTTTCTAGTTGGTTTTCAACTTCATTCTTATATATCTTAAATTTACTAAACACTTCATCCTTGGTCTTGATTAGATAAACGTAACAGTATTTTAAAAAATCATTTATAAAGGTCACAAAATATTTATTACCTGCTCTAGTAGGAGTTCGGTTTGAGTCACATAGATCACTATGTATAAGTTCTAAAAGACTTGTATTTCTATGGATTGGTTTGTGAGGTTTTCTAGGTTGCTTTGCTTCTACACAAATTTTACATTTACTTTTAGTATCTATATTGGCTTTTGGAATCAATCTTAAATCCATCAACCTCTTTACATTCCCATAGTTTACATGTCCTAATCTTTCATGCCATTTCTCATTAGATTCAACATTTAAAACTAAAGAAGAACTTTCATTTGAATTGATCAAAATGCTTAGTTTAAACAATCCATCACAAACATAACCTTTTCTGACAAATACATTATTCCTACTTAATACAACTTTATTAGACTCCATTACAACTTTGTATCCTTGTCGGACTAAGGATGATCCACTAATCAAATTTCTTCTGACTTCCGGAACATGTCGCACTTCATTAAGTGTTAGCGTCTTCCCCGATGTCATCTTTAAATCAACTCTTCCAATGCCTATCACTTGTGCGGCTGTACCATTTCCTAGTGTCACGCTTCCTCCACTTCAGTTCTGATAAGTTTTAAATAGTCCACGATCAAAGAAAACATGTACATTAGCACCCGAATCTAACCACCAATCATTACTTTGATAACTATAATTCACTAAACAAAGATTAGGATCAAACCTAATAAGAGGTTCATCATCTACCAACATATTGACTTGATCTCCTTGGTTTCTACCATTTGGCTTGTACTCCTCAACCCTTTTGTAAAAGCAATCTCAAGCTATATGATTGGTCCTTCCGCACACGTAACATGGCCTCTTCTTTCCTTTGACCTTAGCATCCTTTGCATTCTTGTGATTTAGAAGGTTTGCGGGTTGGTTATGGTTGTTTTGAGGCAAACGATTGGCTGGGAAGTTGTTGTGGCGGGAGTTTCTTCAATGAAAATTATTGTTGTTTTGGGAGTTCTGCCTATTATTGTTTTTAAAGTTATTCCCCCTAGGCCTAAGGTGGTGTGGTGTGGTGTGCTTGGAGTTGTACTATTTTCCACCAAATTTGCTTGATTCTATGTTACTTCCTTATGTTTGATACTTTCCTTGTGTTTTTCTTATATGCTTAGGGAATTGAAGGCTTGGGTCAAAGTCAAGGTTCCTTATTTATGTCTAAGACCTTTAGCAAAGTCGGACCAAGAGGGAGGTAGTTTGTCTATAAGGCAAGACACTTTATAATCATCACTAAACTTAGAGTCATTCTCCTCAACGGCCCTTAAATGGTCTTGAAACTCATGAATTTGATTGCTAATTGCTTTTCCCTCGACTATAACAAACTTGTTAAACGTAGATGCATTAAAACGTTCTATAACGGCATCATCAATGCCATATTCACCTTGTAAGAGATTCTAAAGCTCCTTAGCACTTTTTGTAGCATAATAGACATCATAAAAGCGACCAGAAAGAGCACTAGGATTCTATTATGGCAATGAAACTCAATTTGTTCGAGAGTGTACCAAGAACTCGACTCCCGAGGTTGACTATTGATTTCCTCTATTGCCAAGATGAAGCCTAAGACGGTAAGCCAATATTTCATTTGTCTCTGCCATCTTTTAAAATTTTGTCCATTGAATTTTTTGGGTTTAAGGGTGATGGCTTCATCATAAGATGCCATAGGAATAACTAAAGCAAAGAAAACAAACTGTGAGAACAAAAAGGCCAAGTCTCAATACCTTATCTAAATAATTAACTTAAATATAATTAGTAAAATGAGCAGATAAAAGTGACTAAATTGTGTATCGAATAATCAAAACAGTTTTTCAATGTAAACAGTAACGTGAATAGTATGAACAGTACGAACAGTATGTAAACAGTACGTGAGCAGTATAAAACAGAGTGTGCACAGTAATCTCAATATATGAACAGTATATTAGCGCGAACAGTAAATTATAACGTGAACAGTATACTAAGTTAAGACATAAGCAACTTAAACAATAAAAATTGTAAACTCAATTTATCAAATATATACAAATCAAAGCTACTCTAAAGCCTTTAGAATGTTGGAAAATATAGCTTAGATTTGCTACATCAATTTCTCATAACAATTGATCACAAAATATGACTAAAACATATAATTATCTAACCATGAAAATAACCAAAACTTTTGACTAACTAAATATATTAAAATATTATAAGCATACAATTATGTACATATATATATTAATAAATTGTCAAATATTTTAACTAGCATGCAATTTCAAGATATAGAGATTAAAGTAAGTTAACGCTGTCCTGTAAGAGTCGCGATAAAATCGCTGTCCTAAAGGCTTTATCATCTCCATTCGCATGGGTTCCAACGAACGATAAATCATCCAAGATAAACCCAAGGCTCGCAGCGTCGCCTTCTCTATGTGTGCGTCCACAGGAAGATTGTTGAACTAACCCGATCAAGTTGTCCAAAAATAAAAGTATATAGAATGTAGAGATATATAAAATATCAAGCATATGTCTTGATATGTGTGTATTCTCCATGGTAGAAGTGGTCTCCTTTTATAGTAGAAGA
The DNA here is from genome assembly GCA_033070095.1 of Escallonia herrerae. NCBI lineage: Eukaryota > Viridiplantae > Streptophyta > Magnoliopsida > Escalloniales > Escalloniaceae > Escallonia > Escallonia herrerae. Next base: position 59,151 of record JAVXUP010002356.1, on the reverse strand, counting down.
CTAGGGGTTATACATAATAAATAACAAAGGTCAAAAACTTTATAAATTAAATTATGACAAAGTTTAATACAATAGGTTACATTGACCAACATAAATATAGAAAATAAAGTAAGGTTTTAAAACTTTACTAAAAGAATTTGTAGATAAAATAAAACAAATTCTAACAGAAACTTCATTTAGTCAAGACTTTTATGATATGCTTGTTAAAACCTTCTTACTAAATAGCACTATTTATCGTGGCACACGCGATGCATGCGCAAATAAAGTTAGCAATATGATATTTTAATGGTATGATGCTTGATATTTTGAATTTACCTTAACTATATAATTTTATGCTATTTAGATTGTGAAAATCAAATATGTCCTTAAAGGTAGTTATTTAATATTTTTAAATTCTTATTTTTGTGCGATTTTCTAAAATTTTTCTTTAGAATGTCAAATGTCATCATTTTAGATAGGTAATTATGTAACACCAAAAGAGGTGTTACACCAAAATGAGTCTTCTCTTTACAAGTACTATAGATTTAGATTTTTTTTTTCGAAGAAATCCTGAAGGATCTCTAATATGTTGTAGATCTCCCATGCAAATATGATGGGGACATTGTGCTTTGTTGTTGCATTTACCTTTAGAAAAGAACACAAAAATATAGCGGACCATTTCAAACATAGCTTTACTAGTTTTTTGGACACACGCGATACGTGTGCAACATAAAAGGAAAAAGAAACTCATAAGGAAGTTATTATGAACTTATGTTGCAAAAAAGATGTGAGATAAACTGATGAGAGAAATGAGTCATGTTGGTAGCTACAAATAAATAAAGAAAGAAAAGAAAATATATGGATGGGTGGTGGATAATTGGGTTGGAATACCGGAACTATTATATTTTAAGTTAGTTTATAGATTACTTAAATCGCCATGCTTAAGTTTTTTTAGGGATGAAAATCAATGATTTCGATAAATAAATTAATCAAATGATATAACAGAAAGCTCACACAAGGCCTCATCATACGGGTGTTAGCCGTTAATCTATATCTATATCTATACTACATATAAAAGTATGAATGTTGCAAATCATTTATGGACGATTATGTCCTTTGTTAATAATATCAATAACATTTTTACCCTCCACTTATGACTCCCTATTAAATTTGGTTGCAATTAAATGAACATTGGATAATGAATCTAATTATAAACATTGGAAAATGAAAAGTTAAATGAGAAAAAAAAAACAAAGCAAAGAAATTCCTTTATTACTCTCTATCAGATTCTTTTTTATTTAGTTTTCTATTTACTTTTCTTCTCAGCAGTATCATTAAACATTTCTTCAATCCAGATGCCTACAAAAAAAATTCAAATATTGAATTGATTATAATTACGAATATTAAATATACATTTATTCTAAGAGTTAACTACGTGATTGACCATTGTATTATAACCCAAATTTTACTTTGACCACTGAACTTTAATTTGTGTCAAAGTGACCATTGGACTCTTTAATTGATCTCAATTGGGTTACACCGTCAATTTTGGCCAGTTAACTGTCCATGTGCGAGGCACGTGGAGCTTAAATTAGGGGCAAAATTGTCAAAACATAAAGAATATTGGTTCTCTTTTACTTTTCTAATTTTCTTTCTCTTTATCTCTTCTTTCTCCTCCGATCCCCACTACCCACCACCTTATCCAACCACCAAAACTACCCAACCTCTAGCAGCCATCACTGTCTAACCACTGCCACAACCACTAGCCCTTACCCACAAGCAGTGACCACCGCCGCCGCCGTTAACTACCTCCCCTTGCCCCTTCCTCCCCTCATTGTTTATTTCAACCCCAGTCCCATTTCACGTCAATTTCCCTCCCCCTTCCCCTCTCTTTTCCATCGATCCTATTCCCCCTCACTCATGTTCACAACCCCATTTCAGATTTGTGGAACACGGTAGAATACTCCAAGGGCATAGCAAGACGAACTTCATCCTGAAGTTCACTAGCGGCAGATCTCGATGGGTCTCCATTAATTATGAAGTAAAGTGAGAATATTATGAAGGCACTTTGACACGAGGATTGGGCAATTTGCTGAGAAGTATGGGCAATTTGTTAAAATTGCGATCATCAATGGGTTTGCTCGCTGTGGGCAATCTGGGTTTGGCGGTGGGGTGGTTGCGGGTTCGTTGATGACGGTGGTTGTAGGTGTTGTGGTGGTGGTGGTGGTGGTGGTTGGTTTAGGCAGGTTTGTTGATGATTGTGGTTACGGCTGATGTGGTGATGGGGTGCTTGTCTGTGAGGGAAATGTGACAATTGGGTTGGTAGTGTTTGGAAATGGGTTTGTTTTAGAGAGAGAGTCAAGAGGATTGTAGAGAAAACGGGAGTTAGCTGGTTATGTTTGGCAGTTGTTGGTGGATGTGTGGCTATGCTTGGTGGTTGGTGGTGGTGTTGGGTTAGTGGTGGTGGTGGTGTTGGGCTGGAAGGAAAATATGGGGAGAAGAAATAAGAAGATATTGGAATGACAAATTTACCCCCAAATGAAGTCATTTAACGGACTTGTACTTGACAGAACCTAACGGAATGACTTAATTGAACAAATTAAAGAATCCAATGGTCACTTTGACACAAATTAAAGTTCAGTGATCAAAGTGAAATTTGGGTCATAGTACAGTGGTCAACCACGTAGTTAACTCTTATTCTAAAGCAAGTCACAAAAGAAATATGAATATAGTTGAATTATATCATTTTGAATCCCAAAAAATTGATGATTTCAATTCAAAAATTACTCCCGACCACGTTCACGTGCAACGGACGTGCTCACTACTAGTATATATAATATTATAGATGACACCAAAATGTGAGTGCGTAAGAGCTACTTCCCATGTAAGCGAAATATACGGGACACCAGATTCACCCAAAAAAAAGAATGTAAGAAAAGGATCGTGTTGAGTAAGTCATCTACAACTTTCCTATTCGTTTGAAGTTCTGTTTTACATTAACTGTTGGTGTTGGAGGGGAGCACTTAAGCGCAGCGAGCTCCACAACTAAAACAAAGTAATTTTCGCGCTCTCAAATGTTTACCTATTTGCTAGTGACAATTAAAATTTGGGGAAGCAATACACAGCCTAGCAAAATGTAATTTGTTATAAAGTCAAGTCATCGTATATAACTTCAAGTGGCATTAAGGACCTCACTTTTTGGTCTGTAAATTACATCAATTATATTCTCACCATAAATTGTGCTCTCCTTCATTTTGACTGAAATCTGGGTCATTCAAACTTCCTATAAGTGGAGATAATGGTTATCACGCAGCATGAACTTTCTTTGGGATTCATGACCTATAAATTGTGCCTCCTCAAAGTCCAAATGCTAGATTATATAATTCTCCTTAGTTTTAGTAAGCATAAGACGAGTGATTGGTCATGGAGGGGCAACACCTTCGGGCAATTAGCGTCGCGATTTTGTTAACCTTATATGCAGGACAAGCAATGGCATCCTTCCCAAAATGTTTAGAGGCTTGCTTAGTTGGTTGCACTTTGGGAGAAAAGAAAAATGTTGGTTGCTATTTAAAATGTTTGACGAAATGCATCGTTCCCAAAACCTCGGCTCCGGGTGGCGACTCTTATTGCAACCTCGGTTGTTCAATTCACCAATGTGCTAAGTTTGGTCATGGTATGCTTTCCCTCCAATATCTTCCTCTCCCAAAGGAAAAAAGAACAACACCCCCCTAGCGAATCAGTAGCGACCATTGAAAAGTTAAGATTGTGCTGGAAAAATGTTGTCCTTTTCTTTAAATGTAGTATCCTCATGAGATCACACAACAAACATTGGTCATACGCACACATACTTTATCATATAGAAATTTATGTTCCTGCTTACGTCAATTGAACTTAAGTTGGCCTTTTTTTTGATGTGGCAGATGTGGAGAAAGTGGAAAGATGTCTGAAGAATTTCGAGACTAGTACCTGCAATAACATTAGAGGAGGCTATTGATATTGTAGCTCAACAACAATGTATAATCTATTGGCATACCTGAGATGTAAGGACACCGACCGTATTAACAAACTAAATAAAGAAATGGTTGAGTGGGAATCAATTGAACACATAGTTAATTTTGTTGCTAAAGCAAAAGTTGTCCTCTCCTTGTTTCATCTTCAAAGTTTCCCTTGAAACCTTGACTTAATTATATCTTCGACTATCTTAAGATTTCTCAGGCACAACAAATTGATATGATCATAGTTGGACGTGAGCTATAATTCCAATCCACGTGTATTCTTTCACATGTTAAGACGACACCTAAGCCGAAGTATCGCAAGGTTTTAAATTATTTTCTTGACTATTTAAAACTGTTGAATATGTAACAGGTCTTGTCTCGCCTTTTTCCTTCCCCATCCCTAGAAGATTAGAGGGCCCAGGTTTTAAGTTAAGGCATGCTATGCCGATGGAAAGTCTAAGTATGATAGTTTTATTGGGTTTTAAGTTAAGGCACGCTGTGCCAATTGAAAGGCCAAGTATGATAGTTTTATTTACTGAGTATAAAGTACTATTGCATTTTTCTTTATAGGATAAGACCCTCGGGTGACTCGATCACTCTATAGTAAAAACTCCTGGCCATTTGAGCAGAAAGATTTGATCTCCTTTAATTTGGGTGGATAGAGTGTAGCGGGGAACAACGAGTTATCACATGCAAGAAAGGAAAGGACCTGGAGTAGAGGCATAAAGAGTTATATGGTTATATATTTGTGTTTACCATATTCGTTTTCAGTTTTTATTTTCTGTTTTTATTTTCATAATTTTCGTATTCAGTTAGAAAATATGCTCTTAAACTTTTATCATTTTGACCAAAAAAAAAAAATTAGCTACTCTTTTCTTACATTGGATTAAGCTTGGGTGACAAAAGCTGAAAACACCTCGGAGGTATTTTTAATAATAGAAAATAATAAAAGTACACAAAAAAAAATATTTTTTTTATCATCATTGAAAAAATCGAAAACGAATATGATAAACGTACGATCCAGACTATTAGTACTAAATTAGCCAATAATTTTCCTCTAATCCAAATTACCGCTTTGTCCCACTCCGTATCTAAAAGTCAATAATCTTCTTTTTTTCCATTTCTTCCTTGATAATTTTGTATGTTACATATAGCGTGGTCTTTGAATTCATTTTGCCTTGGATGCTTAAAGTACAAAAGAATAAATGTCAAATTGATTTGAGAAATTACGCATCTTCAAAGATGAACAGAAAGCAAAAGGTTTTCTTTCCTCATAGCGACTGTAGCATGCATTGATCTGGTCTTTGACATCTAGTTTTTTTTTTCTTTTTTTTTTTGATTAAGAGGAGAAATACATAAATATATAACAAGACACTCAACTAGACAAAAGACTATATGTATTTCTTACATATGGTAACCAATATAAAAAGCTAATGATTGTCCACGTATACAAATTCAAATAGGTCACGTCTAACTTTGCATCCAAAAGGGGCAGTCGTATGTAATACCCCCAAAATTTGGTGAAATTAAAGTTTTCTTTGAGACTTTTGGAGCTTAATTTTGCTTTTTGACCTGTGGAAACGATATGTATTTGGATTTGGCCGGGTTATTTGGTTTGGTAATAATAATAAGAATAATATGCCCCCTTTTGCCGGATTATTGCCCATGTAAACGTTGGGCATTCTAGTAATTTGATGTATTCATATATTATTTTGTTTATCATCAGAATAATTTATGATGGAGCCCTAGTGACCTTTCACGTTTAAACTCAGTTCAGAGCCATTTTGCAAATTTAGAGAAGTTCGGGACGTAAGTGGTATTTTTAAAAATATTTCTAGCATATTTTCTTTTAGGTTTAGGTGGCTTGTACGTATTATCATTGTTGGTTCTGGGCATATGGGAAGAACAAATAGAAGGACAGGCAATAGTCTCCTTGGCCACATACTAAAGAGTAATATTTTGATTCTTGAATTAGGGTTTATTTAGAAGTAAGATCCGTAAAGCCCTGATTCTTTGGTGATTGACTTTAGTGCTTGCGTTTGAAATCTATTGAGAAACTTTGTAATGGGATTGCGTTAGAGATTTCAATTAAGGACCGTGATCCATTGCTAGCGCTAGCAGCGCTAGCACCGTCCGCTATATAATGTAGCGGACGGCCAATTATCGTCCGCTACATTATGTAGCGGACGGCCAAACAGCGCTAGCAACAGTGCTAGCGCTAGCAATGGATCACGATCCTTCAATTAATTGAGGAAAGGATTTACTGTTTTTGGAATATGAATCAACGTTAGACCAATCATCCTATGTTTGCAAGGAGTTACTTATTCTGATCTGAATTCTCAATGGACTTCTTAATCATATTTTGACGGGTTATTGTTGGTACATTCTTTTTCTCTTTTTTTTTTGGAGGCCCACATTTGAGACAATTTGTGGAATAGTATTTTTTTCCCGTTCAATCACTATGGTGTAATGAAGGGATAGACCCATGCTGGGGGCATGGCAACATTTTGGGTGAGGGGCGACTATATAAGTGGTGTGGGCATGGGCATAGCCAGTTGTGTGGCGTAAAGGGCACACTCAATAGAGATAGTGTAGGGGTGCTTTGAATGAGTGTCGTGTCAGTGCACATGACATAGCAACAGTGCATGCGTGCAACTGAGGGAAGTAGTGTCTGGGCACATACGTGGGGGGGGGGGGGGGTGTTCAGTTTTCGGCCGCAGCAACAAGCGTTGTGCCGAGGGCACATGACACCTGAACAACCCTTGGGTGCGGTTGAGCGTCGCGGTGCTCGGACACTACGACAGGCATCATGGAGCAAGGAGCGCCTGAGGAGAGAGAGCCCCCAATTGAGAAGGCAACAAACCCTCCGAGTTGAAGGCCTCAAGGTAACCTCCCGAAGGTGGACCTTGGGCTGAACCCCAAGCTTGGTGGCACCATTGACTCCATTGGCTAAGGGAGGAGGCACAGCAAATCCAACATTTAATGAATTTTATGGAGAAAAAGTGGAGAATGAGTAACATGAAGTTGTATGCTCCGAGTTGACCGGATTGATAGCGTTGAATTTTTAATCCGATATGCCCTTAGGATGGCCATATATAATATAGAATTGTACTTGGAAAGGTGAACAATTAGTTAGAGTAGCGGATAGCGAAACTCATTGCAAAAGAGGAGAAATCGGCCACATTAAAATTACCTTACAGGGAAGTCCATTTGATATCAAAAAACTTGTTAGCAACAATCGGACAAGTGGGGAATGTGTTTAGTATCTAAAGACATAGCGCGAAAAGCAACGCCTTGGTTTCCTGAGGCCCTTTTATCATCGTTTGGGCGGTACCAACAGGCCCACTGCCATCAACATACCCCTCAGCCATGTCTTTCGCTTGGGTATATTTTGTCCCGAGAAAGGCTGCACCAAAGGCCCTACCAGAAGGGAACGGATGTATCTTCTGTATATTTAGCTATCATGACGTATCTGAGTGTTTTATGTGCCATGAAACCGTACGTAAAATGCCAATGAGGGCATGGTTCAATAGTTTATCATTTCCATTTTGTTGACGGTCGTAGGCCTTTTTTGTTTCACAAAATTATTTTTCAAGGTTTTACGCTTTTTCTGATGTTAAGTACGTTCATAAGATTTCCCAACAAAAAATGATGTCATGCCGGAGAATTTACGTGGCCATGGCAGCCCCCCCCCCCCCCCCCTCCCCTCCCCATCCCCAATATACACATACCTACCCACCACCCGCACACACTTCCTCTTCATGATGTAGTGTTTCCGTCAAATTACTATGTTATTTGAACTTCCTGATATTTAGCCAAACAACTAAAGATGATGTTATGGGAAAAATGATTCTTGGAAACTTGTTTCAGAAAAACATTTTTCAGAATTTGTTTCCCGTAAGTTATTTTTCTTGAAGCAAATAGAGCCTAATGTTACTTCCACGAACTAAGGCGATATCTGGTAGTTCAGCTTTGGGTGGAAATCTTTTAGAATGTGCCTATCTAATTTCAGGGACAAATTTACCACGATTCAAAATGCAATCAAACATCCAGTGACAAAATATGATTTCGCTCACAAAAAGCACTTTAGGTGGTCAACCTCAGGGACTCTAGAGAATTCGATGCTCAACTTTGATGCGTCGGGGAGGATTTGCAGTCTGTCTCCATGGCTTTTGGTACCTTGTTATTGTGGAGGAGAGCATGTAAACCCATTTAGCAATGTATTCCCATTAAGTTTCCAAAAATAGCTTCTTCATGCATGCGCTGGATTTTCAGCAAGTTGTTTCATTCTCAGTTCCAAACCAGGCCGAGTTTCTCATCAAAATGTGGCAGATCATCATTACATTGAGGTTGGGAACAGGAAGTTTTCATTTCTTGGAAATCTTGCTCGATAACTACACCATTATCATAGAAGGCAAAAAAGGACATTTGCATGGTGAGTGATATCAGTATCTTGTTCCAAATAACACAAGGGATGTTTGTCGTTGAATATCCTTTAGCAACATGTGAAGAGTGACATAAGTTGCTAAAAATGACATGTTAGAATATTGTCACCCTAGATCCTTCAGTGACTCCAGATATTTTAAAGTTATAATCTTTGGCGACAAATGAGAAATGGCATATATGGGTCGCTAAAGTCAACGAATGCCAAAATTTACTGAATGAAGAACCTTTAGCGACATGAGCTAAATATGTTTTTTTAGTTTAATCAAGAAAATTTTCTGTAGATAACAAGAGACTTTTCTTAATTACACGAGTAGCAGACTACTTTTTAAGAAGACCAAATATGCAAAAATATAACATCAGGCGAAACTCATCCTGATGGATCAAATAGACATGAAATAACACCAAAGACAAACGCCATGGATCTAACTAGTAAATTTTTTTCGTTTTGTGAAGCTGTTTCTTGGAGACAAAGTAAGAAAGCCTGAAGCAAGCGAGAGCAGGTGCCGCTGACTGTTCTCCATGCCTTAAGCAATCCACATGGATCCTCAACCCAAAGCCACCTTCTCTTAAGTGCTTTCCAAGTGCTCGCAAAAATAAGGCTGGATCTTTAATTTGGATATCTCTGCCGTCATTGTGTATGCAAACCAACTACCACTAAACATCACGACTAACAAACCAACTGGCTAAACAAAATCAAGCTACCATTACATGCCATAAGAACTGTTGTTGGAAAAATATAAGGCAGTATGGAGAAACTTGACTGGAAAAATCTGAGTCGAATGCGTTGCACTCTTTCCTTAAGACAGTATTTGTTCTCTTATAATCTGCTTAGGGTAGTAGCAAATCTGCCTCCCAAGATAAAATAGGCGACACTCTGTTGATCATAGTAGATTGCAATCAACAGACAGAAATTTGAGAGAGAGAGCAGGAGAGAATTCGAAGTACAGAAATGATCTGACCATCAGCCCTATTTATAGACACCAAAGGGTGCCTAGAACAGGTGCAAACAGTTGTGACAGTTAAGTGATTCTGCAGATGTCACTTAACAGTCACAATCTGTAAACACACTGAACAGCTGCAATATTTGAACTAAAAGGCACCTTGAACATGTGTCATTTCGAATTTAAACAGATCTAAAATCTGTTTAATTTTATGAACAGTTACACTGTTTCGGTCCAAATTACAACTCATAGGCCTCGCAAAAAGTTAAGCTGGGCTCGGGACGAGGGCTCCTAGCGACGATGCGAACGTGCGAAATGCAAAGTGCGCCTAAAAGCGCCAATAGCGCCTTTACGACCCCGCCCCCGTCCGCGCCAGCGCCTAGAACAATATGGTATGTCACATGGCCATTTAAATACTCTTAACTTTTTCATTTCCCAAGTTATGTGGGAACCCACGTCATGATTATTTTCAATCTTATTAAATGCCCATGTTTGAGAATTAATATCTCTCAAACCAATCAATCAATTTGATTGATTCTTTTTGCAAATTATTCCTTGTAGTACAAACTTTAATAAGGTAAGTAACAATATTAGAAAATTTCCAACAAGAGCTCCCACAAACCCAGTGGCTAATACAATCAGGCAACCTCCACATGCCAATTATAACTTCCTGATAACCTCGAAATAATCCCAAATGGCTCTCACTACGCCTCAACAACTAAACCGCCAGTGCCAACAATAACCCTCCAAAGTCGATCAACTAAAACGTTCACTGAACAGCCAAACCAGACACTCACTCACTCACCTAAGACTTAGGTCATTAACCTACAAGTAGGGGTAGCAAAATGCTCTACTAGAAGGGATCGGGAGACGGAAAAGGAAGGGTGGGTTTTTCCTTTCAAATCTAGGGGAGAGAAACACCCAAGTAAAAATACCCCTCAGCCACGTCTTTCGCTTGGATTCCTTTTGTCCCGAGAAAGGCTGGACCAAGGGCCCGGAATTGTCATATGTTCTGTATAATCTGCTAACATGACGTATCAGAGTGTTTTATCTGCCATATATGGTTAAAGTACGTAAACTGCCTAAGAGGACATGGTTCAATAATTTATCATTTCCATTGTTTAACAGTTCTAGACCTTTTTCATTTCATAGAAATCATTTTTTGAAAAAAGTTTTCGCATTTTCTGATGTTTGGTGCATCTATAAGATTTTTCAATGAATAATAATTTCTGATCAGAACTATTTTGAAGAACAAAAAGTCACTTAAAACTCGATAAGTTATTTCCAACCGCTAAAAACTCTCTTTCTCTTTCGCGCGTGCGTGCACGAAGACACAAGCAGCCCTGACAAAGATCGGATACATGTGAATCCCTCGTCGTGCTTCTTCAATCATGGAGTAGTGAAGGCAAGCATAGCTTAATTATAGGTAGGCGATCTTCTCTTTTGATGGATCTAAGGTAGTGTTGGAGATCTGGAGATTCTCCATGGCCATGGAACTTGGGAACTCACCCCCCACGCCTCACATACACTTACCCACCCACCACCCACGCCTCACATACACTTACCCACCCACCACCCACACACACACTTCCTCTCCATGATGTAGTGTTTCCGTCAAATTACTATGTTATTTGAACTTTCTAATATTTAGCCAAATATAAAGACGGTGTTATAGGAAAAGCATTTTTTGGAAACTTGTTTTGGGAAAAATATTTTTCAGAATTTGTTCTTTGAATTTTTTTCTTGAAAGGAATAGGGCCTAGTGTTACTTCCATGAAGTAAGGTGACATTTGGTAGTTCAGCTTTGGGTGGAAATCTTTCGGTTGTGCCTATCTAATTTCAGAGATAAAGTTGCCACGAGTAACATAGCAACCAAATATCCAGTGACAAAATATTATTTCGCTAACAAAAAGCACTTTTGGTGGTCAACCTCAAGGGCTACTCTAGGGAATTTGATGCTCAATTTTGATGCGTCGGGGAGGATTTGCAGTCTGTCTCCATGGCTTTTGGTACCTCGCCATTGTGGAGGAAAACATTAAATTATAAGCAATTTAGCAATGAATTCTCCAAAGTACAATTAAATCCCATGATATAGTAGGAGTTAAGTATAACTATGGTAAGCCTCAAGGGTTCTAAAAGTAATATGCCCTACATGATCTATACATTAGAAATTTTCCATATTAGAATTTGAAACTCCAATTTCCAAATTAACATTCCAAACCGTTATTCTCTCTCTCTCCAAGTCTTCAACCTCTAATATCCCTCGCGCCGCCATCGCTCCTTCCTCCCCCTGCCCACAGCGTGCCAGTCCTTCACCTACCCCACAGTGCCCCCCTCCCTCACCCTACGTCCCTGTCGCCACGTTCCTCCCCCTTGCCACATTTTTGTGCCCCCTCATCTTCCTCTTCTCAGATTATTTTTCATGAGTCTGCCATTCCATGACATGATCCTTTATCATGATTTCACGGCATTGGAGATGCAGAACCATTGCCACCACAAGGTGGGTCAATTGGTTGAGGAAGACTCGTGTTGTATGTGTGTTAGCCTGCAGTGAAGGATGAGGTGGAGTTGACGGTGTTTGGTGGTGGTTAATGAGGCGTCGTGGTGTTAGGGTGGTATTCAGTTACTGGGCTAGTTGTCAGTGGTGGTGCCATTATGATCGTTGCAGATGGCTCACCACCATCGCCGCCCACCAACCGTTGGGTTATGATGGAAAAAGTATGGTTCGATAGGTTATGTTTGGAAGTTATGGTGAGGGGCTGTAATGGCCGGTGGTTGTGGAATTGCCATGACGGAGTTTGGAGAGGTGGTGGTGATGGTAGCATGATTGATTAAGAGTCAATTTTGGCGGTGGTATTGAGAGTGGAGGCAGCAAGCTTGAAGTGGTTTTGGTTCGGATCTTAGTGTAGATCAATGGTGGTTGAGTGGGGCATCTGGTGGTGGGCGATGGATAGGTTGAGGTTGATGATGGCAAAGCCAGGCGCAGTGGCCATGGCACTTCGGCTGCAGTGGGGAGAGATTCAGATAACGCACGAGATCAAAACTATAGATTAAGATTCTCTTTTTTCCCGAAGAAATCGTTTAGTATCTCTAATATGTTGTAGATCGCCTCTGCAAATATAATGCAGACATTGTGCCTTGTTGTTGCTTTTTTACTACAAAAAAGAACACAAAAATATAGCAAAGCATTTCGGACACAACCTTACTAGTTTTTTGGACACACGCGATACGTGTGCAACAGAACAGGAAAAAGAAACTCATGGGGAAGTTATGAAGTTATGTTGCAAAAAAGATGTGTGAGAAAAATGAGTCGTGTGGGTAGTTACAAATGGACAAAGAGAGAAACGAAATAGAGATGGGTGGTGGGTGGGTAATTGGGTTGGAATACTGGAAACTACTCTATTTTAAGTTAGTTTATAGATTACTTAAATCGCCATTACTAAGTTTTTTTTTTTGGGGGATGAAAACCAATGATTTCGAAAAATAAATTAAAGGATACAGCAGAAAGCTCAAACAAAGCTCACCATAAGGGTGTTCTCCATTAATGATAGTAATGACACCCAAATGTGAGTGCGTAAAAGCCACTTCCCATGTAAGGGAAAAATACAGACACCCAATTCACCCAAAAAAAAATGTTAAAAAAGGACCGAAGTTGGGTAAGTCATCCGCAACTCTCCTATTCGTCTTAAATTATGTCTAACATTAAGTGTAGGTGTTGGAGTGGAGTACTTAAGCAGAACGAGCTCCACGATGGAAAAAAAAATGTAATTTTCACGCTTGCCAATGTTTACCTTGCTAGCGACAATTGAGGTGTAGGAAGCAATACACAGCCTAGGATAATGTAATTTGTTATGAAGTCATCGTATTTAATTTCAAGTGGCATTAAGGACCTTACTATGTGGTCTGTAAATTACATCAACTACATTTTCACCATAAATTATGCCGTCCTTCATTTTGATTGAGATCTGGGTCATTCAAACTCCCTATATGTGGAGAGAACGTTATCACGCAGCATGAACTTTCTTTGGGAATCATGACCTATAAATTGTGCCTCCTCAAAGCCCAAATACTAGATTATATATTTCTCCTTAGTTTTAGTAAGCACAAGAGGAGTGATTGGTCATGGAGGGGCAACATCTTCGGGCCATTTGCGTCGTGATCTTGTTAACCTTACATGCAGGACAGGCAGTGGCATCCTACCCAAAATGTGTGGAGAATTGCATTGATGGTTGCGTTTTGGAAAAGAAAAATGTTGGTTGCTATTTCAAATGTTTGACGAAATGCATCCTTCCCAAAACCTCCGCTCCAGGTGGCGACTCTTATTGCAACCACGGTTGTTCAATTCACCAATGTGCTAAGTTTGGTGATGGTATGCTTTCCCTCCAATATCTTCCCACCTCCCCAAGAAAAAAGAAAGAACACCCCTCGTAGCTAATCGCTAGCAACCATTGAAAAGCTAAGATTGTACTGGAAAATGTTGTACTTTTTCTGTAAATGTAATATGCTCGTGAGATCATGCGACACACATCGGTCATACGCACACGTACTTTATATCACCTAAATTTACGTGCCTGCTAACGTCAATTGTACTTACGTTAGCCTTTTCTTGATGTGGCAGATGTGGAGAACCTGAAAAGATGTGTTAAGAACTGCGAGACGAGTACCTGCAATAGCATCAGAGGAGGCTATTGAAATTGTAGCTCAACAACAATGTATAACCTATTGGCATATCAGAGATGTAAGGACCTCACCGAATATTAACAAACTAAATAAATGGTTGACTGGGACCATAGTTTTTTGTTGCTAAAGCAAAAGTTGTCCTCGCGTCGTATTATCTTCAAAGTTTCTCTTGAAAACTTGACTTGATTACATCTTCGACTATCTTAGAAATTCTCAGGCACAACAGCTTGACATGATCATATTTGGACATGAGCAATAATTCGAACCCACATGTATACTTTTACATGTTAATACGACTCGTTAAGCCGAAGTATCGCATAGTTTTGAACTATTGTTTCGACTATTTAGAACCGTTAAATATGTGACAAGTCTTCTTATCTCACCTTGTTCCTTCCTCATCCCTAGAAAATCAAGGGACCCGGTTTTAAGTTAAGGCACGTTACGCTAGTTGGAATTCTGAGTACGATAGTTTTATCATACTGTTAGTCTCAGATTAATAGATAATTTTTACTTTCATCCAAATTATCCACTGCTTTATCCCACTACAAAGACCGTACTTGAAAGTCAGTAATCTTCTTTTTTTCCATTTTCTTCCTTGATAATATTGTCCTTTACATATAGCATGGTATTTGAATTCATCTAGCCTCACATGCTTAATTAAAGTACAAAAGGATAGATGAAAATGACAAATTAGCTTGATAAATTACCGCATCTTTAAAGGCAAACCGAAAGCAAAAGATCTTTTTGTTTGCTCATAGGGACTGTAGCATTGATTTGGTCTCCGAAGTCTATTTGTTTTTTTTTTTGGTTAAGAGGACAAATACATAAATATGCAACAAGACACCCGACTAGGCAAGACTGTAAGAGACTATATCAACATCTTTCATATAGTAACCACAATAGCAAAATTAAACATTGTCTACATATACAAAGTCGGATTAAAGGCATCGAAATTTAGGTGAGCCAAGTCATAGATACATTATCTGCATATACAAAGTCAGATTAAGGGCATCTAAACTTAGATGAGCCTAAGTCATAGATACATCACATCTAGCCTTGCATGCAAAAGTGGTCAGGTCTTCTGTAATACTCCCAAAATTTGGTGAAATTAAAATGTTCTCCTAGAGCTTAATTTTGCTTATTTGACCCGAAGGGCATTTTTATAATATCACATTTTAGATCGGGCATTCCAGTAGTTTGATTTATTTGTTATTAAATGATTAATGAGAAGCCCTAGTGACCTTAAGCGATTAAACTCAGTTTAGACCCATTTTGCACATTTAGAGAAGTTAGGGACATTAATTGGTATTTCACCAGAAATTATTTAAGTTTTAGTTGACTTGTAGGTATCATTATCGTTGGTTTTGGGCTTACGAGAAGAACAACTCGAAGGACAAGTAATAGTCTCCTTCTCTCTCATTTTTCCTCTTTCTTTTCCAGATCCAATGGAAGGATGAAACCAAACAGGGCCACTCCAAGACCACATGGACCAATTCGCATATATACCATGCCATTACTGGGATTCGTTCCACTTTCCTTCTCAATTTTAGGGTTTTAAATTGCAAACGAAATGAAACCACCTAAAATTGGACACTCATTTTCCCATTTGCCAAGCTCCCTTCTCTTGTCTGAAACCCTACAAATTTCAAAATTCTAATTGTGAAAATGATGACCAGAGGGAGCAGATGGGAGAAGGTGAAGAAAATATTCTAATATATCGGGGTTGTGTGCACATGTGAATTAAAGAAGAAAATAGAGAGGGAGAGGGAGAGGGAGAGGGAGAGGGAGAGGAGAGTAAGACTCTCAAAATGGACGGCTCATGTGCCCTTTTTTTTTTTTTCATAATGACGGTCCACTTTATAACAGCATCCATTGTCCATTAATTGAGGTACTGATTTGGTATATTTTTTTAAAGATTGAGACTTCTTTCGCACACCTTCAAAGTTGGATACTAAAAAACTTCTTTCGCACACCTTCAAAGTTGGATACTAAAAGTGTACCAAAAGGATGCAGTTTTAAAACTAGCCCAATAATTAAGGTGAGTATTTGTTGTTTTTGAAATCTGAATAAGCGTTGGACTAATCATTTATGAAGATTTACTTAGGATGTGTCTGATAACGCAATTAGAAAATTTAAAACTTAAAGTTTTCAATGATTTTCAATTAAGTGCATTTGATAATGTTTAACGTTGTGTCACTTAAAAAATTAATTCCTTCTAAAAGTAGACTAAAATTTTGACTCAAGGTGGACTTACTTAATACTTATCACTTAATTCTAAGTGAGATAATTAAAAGTTATTTAGCATAATTTCACATTCAAATAATAATTACCAATATAAAGGCGCCTCAATTAATTTGCAGGCAACCACCTCACTACAACCATCACCACAACCAATACTGTCTTTTGCTACCATCACAGCAGTTACCATGACCTAGCCACTCCATAACCACCACCAACAACAACACCACCACAATGACACCCCCACGTCTACCACACCATCACTATGTTCATGTCCGCAAAAACTGTCCAAATATTTATCACATTACAGCCACTGCCATGATGTCATGTCATTGCCTATCACTACCACTACAATTACTAACATCATGTTTTCACGCACCACTATCGGTACCATTGACACCTTTTCATCGCTACTGTCACCATCGCCGTTATTACTCAATCGCCACTATAGCCGCCACCACCATTATTACTCAATCACCAATGCCGCCACCACCACTAACACAATTTTGGCCCAAAAAAATATTATAAAGTACATAACTAAATGCATAATTTTGATTAAAAAAAGGATAAATTCGTAAATCGAACAATTTTTAGACATTTTCTTTTGGTTATCAAATATGCTAACTTATTTTTTTAGTAAGAATTCAATCATTTAAAATTTTCAGTTTTACGAATTCAACGCTGAACTTTTTCAGCACTTATGCAAACCACTACCGCTCAACATCATCACTGACAAACCAACTGGCTAAACAAAATCAAGCTACCATCACATGCCATAAGAATTTCCCGCAAACCCAGTGGCTAATACCATCAGGCTACCTTCACATGTCAATAAGAACTTCCTGATAATCCCGAAATAATCTAAAAATGGCTCTCACTACGCCTCAACGACTAAGCCTCCAGTGCCAATGACTAACCCTCCAAAACTAATCAGCCAACACGTTCATTGAACAGACAAACCAGACACTCACTCACCTAAGACTTAGGTTATTAACCTACAAGGGAGGCAAGGGGAAAGCTCTACTACACGGGATCTGGAGACGGAAGTGGAAAGGCTGGACTTGTTCTTTAAACTTTTAGGGGAGAGAAACACCCAAGTTATTAAAAAAAATAACCTAAAACAAACCCACAAAGCCAAAAGAAAGTGAACAAGCAAGATTAAGATGGTCCAAAAAGGCACAAGAGGCCAAGAAAGGTAACTGCAAACACCACTTCCATCCATTACAACTAAACCCCAAACAAATAGACACAAAATAAGAACCCAAGTGAAGGATCCAAAACCAAGTGATTACCTCGCACCAACAATGAAACTCTATCATCTGATGACCATATTCAGCTGCTAAAGATGATTTCCTTGATCTGTATTGAATCCGATGTCAATGAATGATGAGAGATCGAGAGTGATAATAGAAGAAACTGGTAGAGAGAGATATACATGGATAGGGTTTGTGACTTTCAGAGAGACAAAGAAGAGAGAAGGCATAGAGAAAAGAGTTTTTCAACATAAGTGGATTTGATCCTTGACGTGAGTTAGATATGGAACGTAGGGTTAAATACACGTAGGTATCCTGGAACTACCACAAAGTCTCACTTAAGGGTCCCGAAGTTTAATTTTTACACATAAGGACCTGTAACTCCAAATTTGCAATAAGTAAGTACATCCGTCCACATTCTTAACGATCCAGGCCTTTCTGTCAGGGGCATTTTTGGGAAGTCATATTTGATTTTTTATTGTAAAATCCCTTAATTTTTGGAACCCTAATCCATTAATATTTGGAACCCTCAAACTAATCCTCAGAACCAGCAGTGGGATCGGCCTCGCCGTGGGAGATGAGCTGCCATCTCGAGGTTCTTGGAGGCTGCGACGTCAATGATGGGTCTTAGTTTGAATTTGGAGTCAGCTAGCTAGAGGTGGTCGGCGAGGACGCCGGGGAGGGATGAGGTGTCGGGCTACGATAAGGTGCCGAGCAGTGGATGGTCGTTGCCCGAGGGTGTTGCGACGGCGGCCATTTGGTAATCAGGATCTGTGGCGGATCTGTGGAGGTTGGTGGTCGTGGGTTTCTCGATGTGGTTGCGGGTGGTCTTGGGTGGCAGATCTGATTTAATTCTTCGGATGATGTCACCGGTGGCCACTGGGTTCATGGGATTGGTGGTGGTCGGCAATCGTGGATGTGCCGCTGTGATTGTGGATTCGTGGGGACGTGGTTGTCGACGGGTAGGTCGGGGTAAAGGGGAGAGCGGTTACAGGGGCCGCTGCCGGTGGGCAAAAGTGTGGAAACAGGGGGTCTTTCTTGGGGAGGTGGAGACCAGCATGGTGGATCGTGGTGATGGTCACCAGTGGCAGGGACAGTTAACGTCGTGGTCGCAGGCGGTGTTGGTCGTGGATAGCGGCGACAGGGGCAGTTGCTGACATGGTTTGCAGGATACAGTTGTCGGCGTTGTCGCTTAAGTATGCTGTCGGAGAGTGTCGCCGTCGGTGGTAGATTGTGATGTGTGAAATTAGCAGAGGAGGAGGAATAGGGGGAGGGAGAGGAGTGGACGACGGCGAGGAGGTACTAATTGTAGGGTTTGAAAAAGCTAAAGTTGGTTGACGAAATTGCCCCTGACGGAAAAGTCTGGATCGTTAGGAAAGTGGACGGATGTACTTACTTATTGCAAATTTGGAGTTACAGGCCCTTATGTGTAAAAATTAAAGTTTGGAACCCTTAAGTGAGACTTTGTGGTAGTTCTAGGGTACCTACATGTATTTAACCCTAGAATGTACTTTGCCCTTAAAATTGACTAGTTAGCGTTGAGAAAAAAAAATTAGTGCGCTTTAAACAAATGCTTAAGACTACGAGGAGGAGATTGTACATTTTTTTTTCCGAGACGGGGCTAACAAAAATTTGAAGAATTGTACAAACAAAGGGATATTGTCAATAGGGATGAGTGATACTATTTTGATTACTAAACTAAACTGGGGTGCAACATTGCAATAACTTTGGTATGGATAGTTATAAGTTGATTTAATTCGCGTAATCCGATCTTGCAATGTCTAGTAAAACAATTTATGTCTTTCATCTCATATAGTTGTGCAAAAATAATATATCTTAAATTTAATCAAGGTTCCTTGATCGTTATTATGACCAAAAAATTGGTCTAAGAAACTTCATTAAACCATGACTTTAATGAAATACTTGTTTAAACATTCTTATTGCATGACATTTAGATTTTTTCGGGGAAATATATAAGTAACTCTAATATTTTGTTGATCCCCCCTGCAAACATATTATGGATATTGTTTTACTTTTGCATTTTTACTACTAAAAAGAAAACAAAAATATGATGAACCATTTCAGACAGGCACGTGAGATGCATGCGCCATAGAAAAAGAGAAAAATAATCACAGGGAAGTTATAAAACAGTAATGAGATGTGAACGTGACCCATGTAGGTAGTTACGAAGAGAAGAAAGAGATAGAGGTGGGTGGTAGTCGAGCTAGAATTGGAAAAATATTAGATTTTAAATCAATTTATAAGCTACTTAAATGACAATTACCTAATCTTTTTGGGGGTGGAAATTGATGATTCCAGTAAATGAATAATAAGAGTGTAGTCGGAAGTTCAAAAAGTTTCACTACAGTATTTTATCCCTTAATAAATGTATAAGTGACACCTAAATGTGAATATGTCAGAGCGACTTTCTATGAAAAAATAAAACATGGGACACCCAATTTGCCCCAAAAGCTAATGTAAGAAAAGGAACGTATTGGGTCAGTCATCCGAAATTGTCCTACTCTTCTATAAAGTTGTGTCTACCATTAACCTTAGGTGTAGGAGCGGAGCACTTAAGGCACAACAGGCTCCACAATTATAAGGTGCAAATTTCCACACCCTCAAATGTTCATTGCGCCTATTAGTTCGAAAATGAAGGTGTAGGAAGCAACAAATAGCCTAGCATATTGTATTTTGTTATAAAGTCAGATCATCATAATCTTCAAGTGGTACTAAGGACCCTAATATTTGGTCTGAAAATTACATTGAGTACAGTCTCACCATAAATTGTGTTCTCATTCCTCATTAATGAGATCTAGGTCATTCAAACTCCCTATATATTGAAAGAACGTTATCACGTAGCATGAAGTTTTTTGGGGGTACATGACCTATAAATTGTGCCTCCTCAAGGTCCAAATACTAGATTATATATTTGTCCTTCGTTTTAGTAAGCACAAGAGGAGTGATAGGTCATGGAGGGGCAACAACTTCGGGCCATCAGCGTTGTGATCTTGTTAACCTTTTATGCAGGACAGGCAGTTGCCCCCTCCAAAACCTGTTTTGATTTTTGCATTCTTGGTTGCCTTCTCAGAGGGAGGGTAAATAATGCTCTTTGCTACCTCTTATGTTTTGCGAAATGCATCATGTCCAAGAACTCAACCCCGAGTGGCGACTCTTATTGCAACCTCGGTTGTGCAATTAACCAATGTGCTAAGTTTGGTGATGGTATGTATTCCCTCCAATATCTCCCCACCCCCAGCGAATGGCTTGCGACCAGTGAAAAGCTATGATTGTGCTGGAATGTTGTACTTTTAGCATATAGTTTCCTCGTGAAATCAGGCGACGCCCATCAATCAAATGCACATGTATTTTATGTTAACCTAAAATTAAATGCCTATTTATGTCAAATGTACTCACTTTAGCCTTTTTTTTTTTTTTGTGGACAGATGTGGAGAAAGTGGAAATTTGTGTGGAGAATTGCGAGACGAGTATATGCGATAGCTTCACAGGTTAATGAAGTTGTACTTCTGCAAAAAAATGTATAACATATGGCCGAATCAGAGATGAAAGGACCTTAGAGCATATTAAAAAATAAATAAAGTATCGACAGGGATTCAATCGAACCCATAGTTAACTTTTTGTTGCTAAAGCCAAATTTTTATTTTTTTATTTTTTTGGTGAAAGTCATCTTTATTGCCAATCCAAGGTTTACATATCTAATTCTATCCCATCTCACTTAATTCTATATAATTAGTATCTCATCTACCACTGTGTTCTAAGATATCAAAATTCCTTTATTGATTTTCCAGTTAGAGCAAAGTCTTCTGTTGATGTTGTATTCTTTTACCTGCTTCCAGCTACTAATGCACCATTGCATTGTCGTTGCCTTGTATTTTCTTTAAAGTTTCTCTTGAAATCTTCACCTGGTTACATCTTTGACTAGTATAGGATTTCTCTGGCACACCAGATCAACATGATCATAGTTTGACATCTGTAATATTTTCAACCCACGTGTATAAGTTATTACGGCTCATTAAGTCAAAATATTACATTTTTTGGATTATTGTCTCAATCATCTCGAACCGTTAGATTAACAAGGACCAATAAGATAAAATGAGGGGGACAAAGAATTATTTTATTATTATATACTCAAAGGTACTAGATAATCCGAATCATCAGTCTCAAACTACCCGATATTTCCTACTTCAAACCAAACCACTTCCTTCTCCCTCTAATATGACCATATTTAAAATCATGCAATCTTTTTTTTTTCTTCCCCCTTCTTCCTTGATAACATTGTCCTTCACATATTCACTGGTGTTTGAATTCTGCTGACCTCACATGCTTAAAAATACGAAGGAACTATGAAAATGAAAAATGAATTTTAGAAACTACCACATCTTTAAAGGTGAACCAAAAGCATTTTCTCTCCCTCTCATAGCTACCGTAGCATTGGTGTCGCTAACAATATTTTTTTTTTTGTTGAAGAGAAGAAACATACTAGTATCCACTTTAAGCAAGAGATTATGTCAATATGTTACATATAATGACCAAAACCGAAAGCTAAACATTATTCACGTACACAAAGTCAGATATAATTAAGGGCACCTAATCCTGAGATGAACCAGGTCATATATTCATTAGATCTAAACTTGCATGCAAAAGTGGCAAAAGTGGTCAGGTCTTTGACCATCTTATAACCATCCTGAGTAAATATAATATCACATATACATTCACCACAAATTGTGCATCTTTCTTTATGATTGAGATTTGGGTAACTTAAATTCCGAGTATATGGAAAGCATGTTCAGACGCAGCATGAACTTTCTTAGGGGTACAAGACCTATAAATTGTGCACCATGTGGTGGTGCTTTATGCCTTCAGAGTCAAAAGAGTTACAACTATAATATCACTCTGTTAGACCCGGATTATTTAAATGCGTTAAATCCAAAAAAAAATTGCTAAGGCATGTACGCTTACAAGATTCTTTTCTGTATTCTATATTCTGTTTTTGGTTTTCAGAATTTAGTATTCAGTTCTAAAATCGTATTGTGTACTTTTACTTTTTTCCGTATCTACTTTTTCAATTTTTCTGTACGTTTATCATTTTCATTTTCGTTTTCACCAACTTTTTTTGAACTAATTCATTAATGGACCCTACTATTTCCATTTCTTGGAAGACCCAGTGAAATGGGTGGTCTAGTTTGGTAAGTGTTTGTTGAAACAGGGTGGTAGATATGAGGAAGAAGATGTGGTATTCTGATAAGGAGAATACAGTTCAAGGAAAAAGGTGAAAACACACCCTTTGGGTGTTTTCGGCTTTTTTGATACTATTTGAAAATTTTATCCAAAACGGAACCGAAAAAACGTAAACATACACGAAAAAAATATCTTTTTCATCATCATTACAAAAATAAAAACTGAAAATTGTTGCCATTAAGGACATTTTTTGTAATTTTGCCTATGAGAGTTGGGCCTTCAGAATATTTTTGGAAAATGTGTTATATTTTTTGAATTAGATGACCCAATTTAAATTTAGGTTTTAAGTAGACCCGTTTGAAAAGTTAAAGGAATTTTGGATGTTATTGGATTTTTACAATTCTAATAGTTTTAGGAATATAATTATAGATTCTGAAACTTTACGTACAATATATTGGGTAACGTTTGGTTTTTCCAAAAGATTTTTTTTTTTTCAATTTTCGACTCCTATCTCTGTACAACTTAGGGCTCTCTCAATATAAATTCGGGACTCATCCTCGTAATGATATTCGACTCTCATTCTTTTCCATGAACTCCCAATGACGTTTATTACCGTTTGAGATCACTCTAAGGGTGTACGTGATAAAACGAATGAAAAAGTACAAACTAAGGCAGACCAAACAGCAATGGCGCAAATATATTGGGTAACAGTAAGAGCGCAACAAACTTCTTAGGAACCACCAAATAATCTCTAGGAAGGGAACTCTTGGGATTTTGCCCATTGCTGTGAGGTAAGAACTTGTTTTCGATTATTGAATTGAGGCTTGTAATAAGAACCTTATGAGTTTTGCTATTGTTAGAACCCTAATTGAAACTTTCTGGTATATTAAAATTTAAGACTTTTGTTATGATTGGATTCAGAAGATCAAAGCCTTGGATTTAATGGTAAAATTAGATGTGAGGGTTACTTTTATTTAAATCTGAATAAGCATTTGGACCTAGCAATCCTTTGTTTTGGGTTCACTCTTTCAAAATTTGAATTGTCATTGGACTCATTTAGAGATGTCAAAAGGGCCGGGCCGCCCGCGGCCCAGCACAACTCGGCCCTAAATAGGCCCGAGCTAGCCGGGCCCTAAACGTGAATAGTGCTGGCCCTAACCTATAGGGCCTTGGGCCTGGACTAGAGCCAGGCCTAATATTTTCTAAAATTGGCTCGGCCCGGTCCTAAAAAGGCCAGGGTCAGGCCCGGCCCTTGGCTTGTTTCTGGCCCTCTTTTCGGCCCTATTTTTTGCCCTAAATCTGGCCCTAAACTATTTTGAGTCCTTTTTTTTTCCTTTCCCCTTCTTTCTCGCACATCATTCTCTCTACACCTCATATTTTATTATTTTATTTTAACTTTTTGGACATGCACAATTCTTTATATTTACTCATGTGAAAAGATTGTCTTTTTGCAAACAAAATTACTCTTTGTTGCTAATCAATATTCTCAAATGTAGTAAACATAAAGCTCTAAGACACTTCATTAGTCAAAAGAGAGATATTGAATGATTTAGGATCTATCAATTGTATTTTTATTTTGTGAATTAGTATTTTTGTAACACATAAAAAAAGGCCTGAGCCCGGCCTTAAAGTTAGGGCCAAGGGCTTGGGCCAGGACAAGGCCTCCATTTTCAAGATTTGAGCCCGGTCCGGTTTACAAGGCTCGAAGTCCTAAATGGCCCGGCCCTTTTTCTGGCCCATTGGGCCCGGCCCAAGCCCGGCCCTTTGACACCTCTAGACTCGTTCAATTTGATTTGTCAATGTCATGCATGTATATCACGTTCTGTTTCTATGATCGATGGGTACCAAAATGATTGGCATCCGGCTGTCTGGAAAAGAACTGGTTAACAATAGGCAGCTATCTATTAGTGATGTTACCATTGCAAAACTGCTGCTCTATTCTTGTTCTGTCATTAGTTTTATTTTTCTAGTTTGCATAATTCGAGGTTGTGAATTGAAATGTGTTAACTCACTGCTTTACCCGATGTCATGAGCCGCTTTCTTTCTAACCCAAACTTGTACGTTGATTTTTGGTGCCAATGCCATCTTTCTGTTTAACCTGTAGTTGGGCTATGAACACCTGGAAGCATGGGTCTATAACATGTTTTAGTCTTCACCGTTTCCCTTTTCATGGTTACTTGGAATATCAATCAGCCTTAGTTCTCTTCAACGTGTGACATGCCTAATGGGCATGCCGCATGTCATATTGGATATAAATCTTGTTCTTGTGTACTCCTTTTGTTTTTGCTATGCAAAACCCAAAACCTGCATTTTGAATTCAGCCCGCTTTTACGTGTAATTCATCGTAGTGGCTTTAGCCATATATGCAGCCCTTAGTGGCTATCGCACTTTTCTTACCTTTCGTTGATGTCTTTTTTCTTTTTTCTTTAGTCGTTACGAGCTAATGCAAACTTCAATTTAGACAATTTAACCTCTACTTAGCTCGTATTCTTGTCCTATCCGATATATGTCCAAATTAAGTGCATTATAAATTTGTTTAGACACTCCATTCGAATTCCTTGTAAATATCGGAATGCGTTTCTGCTACATGTCTTTTTGTAACTTAAGAGTGACATTTGGAGTAGTCCGTAGGCTGCTAGGTGTACATGATACTCTGTCGGCATCCATGTAGGCAACTTACTGGTGTCTTGCTTATTTATTGAACGTATCTACGGGTAATTTTGTGAGTCATTTCACTTTGTATGTGACTTTTCTGTCTGACTTACTCATGTGGATTGGAACGTGAGCTAACTCAGTGGGATGAGTTAGACAATCTAAATTTTTTAAACCATGTCTCATGTGTAAGTGATGGCATGTGAGATTTTATTTCTAAATGGCTTCTCTGGTGTCTGTCTCTGTACGAAAATATATTTTGCATTTTGAAATTATATCTCTCTCTTTTTTTTATTAGAGTTTTGTACGTCTGTATTTTTGTTTTCTCATATATTTTTGTATCCCTTCTTGTTGGTCCATTAAGCGGCCTTATTGGACATTTGGCTCACTACCTTATTGTTTTCCTTTCAAGTGATCAGTGGTGGGATTGTATTGCAGAGTTAGCTGTGTGACTGAGAGCTAGAATTTAATTTCAAAGTTTCTTTGATTATTTTTTTTAGAAATTGTAAGAAGTGAACTTGTTTCGATTTGGACGTTTAATTCCGTTTAGGAGTAATTTGGGGATTAACCTATTGTTTTAAGCCTATTTGACATTTTATTATGAAGATTTTTCTTTAGATGTTCTGAATAATCAATTTGGGAGATTTTTCAAGTTTAGAGGTTTTCAGTCTTTGTTTATTTGAAATTAACGCTCCGAAAAATTATGGCGTTACGTACTCTATTGATTGAGAACAACTACGTACAAGAGGAGTCATCAATAATGGAGTTAGAACATCTTCGGGCCATTGGAGTCCCGCCTGTTTCTTTCTTTTATATGCAGGACAAACAGTGACAAACTTCCATGTTTGTTATGGAATATGCATGAATCGCTGCGAATTTGATAATTAAAGGGAACAAAGTTGCTTGCCATATCAAGTGTTGGCAAAGTGTGCCCTTGAGCCTCCACCTCGGATCCCTCAGAATCCCTCAGATCCCTCGGATCCACCTATTGACTACTCTTATTGTAACCCCTTGGCTGTTCAGTTAACCAATGTACTAAGTTTGGCGACGATATGCTCTCCCTCTAACATCCCCCCTCAAAATGAGAAAAATAAAACACCCCCTTAATGAAATCTAAAAACCATTGTAAAAGCTTCTTGCTATGCAGCAATAGTTTGTGCGTTACATGAACTCACAAACAATGCATAAAGTGTCGTGGGATCATTTTAAGCCTTAGTCATAATCCAATCATCAACCTAAGACCCGCATACAATAAGATAAGAAAATTACATTTGAAAGTAACTTATTCTTTCTTGTCATTTTCTTTGAAGTGTTTGGATGAAAAGTTTAAAATACTAGGAAGTTTATAATCATTTAATTGTAAAATACATGCATAAAGTTTAATGTTTGGCAATTTTTTGCAGATGGGCATTGTATAATAATATAAATGAATTATAGATACGTTGGTGAATTAAAAATAATAATAGATGGCTAAGATTAAAAAAGAAAACAGAATAGGAGAGGAGAGGGGATTGATCAACGGTTGAAAAGGCACGAAACAAAACTTGGACTGTAGAAGGGCAGTTCTCATGTAGATTTGAGAAAAAAATAGTCCAGTGTAGTTATTTCACAACTCCCTCTTACAAAACCCTCTTTCAAATCCCTTATAGAAGTTCACAAATTCTAATTTGTGAAGGTGGTGCAATGTGTGAGGTGGTGGGTCTATGTTGGTGAATTGATGCCGTGTGAAGGTGAGTTGCAATGGTGCAATATGTGTGGCATCGCTTATCAATTTATCTACCCCTTAAATAATGTCGAGGCCACATAAATTGTTTGGTATATAAATTGTTTTGGTGAAAATACTGAGGTGCACCTGAAGTTGTGCGACACCCTCGACCCAGATGACATCACCGGGCTGAGTTATCGATCATAATCACATTCAAAACTATGTGTTGGATGCAGAGCAACTACATCCTCATACTCATACATCATTAATGGATGTTCCAAAATGCGTCCTTACAAAAATTTTCTTACAAACATACATCGTACTGCAGCGGAAGACTTACAGGTCTTTAAACAACATGAATTTTTACAACCTAATATACGACTGTAGTCGTAGGACTCTTATCAACCTATCTCGCAACTCAATCTTTATCCCACCATTTATAGCGGGTCTTACCTCACACAACTTATCCCCTTACTCAACTTTTTCTAGCTTGTTTCTCTTCTCTTTTCTAGAGGGTTCTCCTTGATCAACCTTATAGCCTGCACAATACAACATAACGAATGAGCGTAAATCGCCCAGTAAAGACAACACGAGGAGTATCGTGTATAAATGATTCAAAGGACTCGGAGGAATAATAATCATCTCAACGATAGCAATGAATCAAGAGTAGTCAATAAATTTTTAACATCAGCATAATTGTCAAATGATAATTTTTCTTTCGTTAGACTGAGCGGCTTTAAGGCCCAACAGAATAGCATTATTGCCACCTCCTCATGGACTAGACCGACCGATCGACCTACCAACTATGCAAGTGGACCCGAAATCCAAGGTCGTAAAGGCAAACATTATTGAAATACAAATCATTAAAATCATCAATATCAAAAGAAAATCAAATGCAATGCACATGAACACGACGGACAGGACTCGACCAGACACGACAGACTCTGTTCGAGCGACATTCATCATCTTTGGCCAGTGATCATTATTCATAGGCCATCCTCCTCATATTGATGCCCCATTTTACGGGATGTTCATCTCAGTCTCAAGTAAATAAAAGAGACACTGTCAACAAGCAGGGAACTCATTTAGAGTGCTTTCCCTAACCACGTTACAGCCAAGCAACAAGACATCATCAACGGGGCAGACTAAGGGAAAATTTATTCCACCTTATGTCCTCAACAACACAGCTCAACAAGGAATACCGAATCAGAAGATCAACCGGTGTTCAGACCTAACAACAAGAGTTCAACGTAACATCATCAACAGGGCGGACTTGGGAAAAGATTACCGCAAGCCCTCAACAACGTTCTTACATAAGAGAAATATTGACTACCAATAAGTGCCGACATTTTACAACAACACGCAAAGACCTCAACAGCATCATCATCAACGACAGGGCAGACTCGAGAGAAGTTTGCTACAAGTCCTAAATGGTGTTCTCAGAGATAAGAGATATCGGCTATCAATAACCGCCGACATCTCACAACAATCACACGATAACCCCTACGCAATATCATCATCAACTTTAGGTATGCTAATCAAATCAAATCATAGTATACTAGGACACACATCATCCTTATTATATTCTATCAACAAGGCGGACTAAGGAAATTATTATACCCTAAGTCCTCAACAGCACAATTCAAATATGCATATACCGGTCACAATGATTGCCGGTGTCCAATCATCATGACAAGAATCCAACAACACGTCATCAACATAACATGCTAATTGAACAATGAATTAGCATATCGAACTGCATTGTCCTTACCTGCTCGGCTTATAGCCGAAGCAACTCGCAATCTCTGATCGCAACGAGCTGCATCACCTATGATTATGCTCGTTAGTCATCATTCAACATATACGCACTCCTTATTCTACTCATTCCCACTTAACCGTTCATAACATCTTACGATAACTAGTTAATTCGGTCCAATAATCGAATCATTAATCTAGCCTTATCGACTTATTATCGATAACAACCCTCATTTTAGACATAATACCACTATTTCTCGCTTCCCACCCCTCCGAACGCTAAATTATGCGCGTTCTCAAAAATTTAGCGCCAACATGGCAAATTACCAAAATACCTCATGATGGCCGCTACATCACCAACACCCCAAAACAGCTTTAAAACTACTTTTTAGATGTACTGCATCATTTATAGACCAAATATTCCCTCAAAAAATTTTAAAGGAAAAATTATCAAAACACTCCATGGTGGTCATCGCCCCAACAAACGTCTCAAAATTACTTTAAAATAACTTTTCAGGTGTCTTACATCCCTTTCCAGACTTGACCTTTGAAAAATTCTACCGAGAAAAGTATCAAATTACCCCCCCCCCCTCCGGGTGGCAATTTACCAAAATGCCCCCTGAGGGTTCCCTGCACCATAAAAATCTCAAAACACTTTAAAACTCTATTTTAAGCATCGTAAAATCATTTTTGAGCTAAAAAGCATCTTAGAAAATTCTAATAAAAAAATCCCGAACCTGTGTCTGAACCGAGCGCTTAAAAGCTCGTTCGGCCAAAAATAGCTAACGACTTCGAAATGACCCGAAATCTTGGAATATATAACTTCTTAATATCCCAGAGCCCTCATAAAATTTTCGTACAAAATCGTGTTTGTTTGATATTTTAAATTTTATAATAAAGTTTCAAACTTCCCGCTTCCGTTTACCCCCTTCCCAATCTTGGAAAAATCTAAAATTTTTCCACGATACAAGTCTCCTAAAAATAACTAGGGTCTTTTTATCCACCTTTGGCTAAATCTAACCCTAACTATTTTTCAAAATTCGGATTAGAAACTATTTAACTAATTTTCACCTCTAGTGACAAAAACAGTCATTATTCACATTAAATACACACACTAGTTCACCTTGGACACACCCACTCATCTTCTTCCTCCATCAGCCATCACACACACCTGGGCACATTTCTCCTTCAATCTCGCATGAATTTCTCATTACTTTTCTCAATTTTAATCACTTAATCGCATTCCCATATACACTTTAATGGCCTAAATCTATCCAATTTACATAATTTCATCACATTAATCCATACCCATAACCGAAATTGAACAACACGCACTAAAGCACACTGAAACACACACCCACGACTGAAACCTTGCCAAATTCGAAACCTTAATCAATTTCTCTTCTTTGTTGTGCTTTAGATTCTCGTATTACACAAGCTATCAAGATCCCCTTTCCATTTCCATCCCGAATTTATGTACACAGACGAAATATA
The DNA here is from genome assembly GCA_033070095.1 of Escallonia herrerae. NCBI lineage: Eukaryota > Viridiplantae > Streptophyta > Magnoliopsida > Escalloniales > Escalloniaceae > Escallonia > Escallonia herrerae. The sequence continues at coordinate 28,814 of JAVXUP010002356.1, read as the reverse complement.
TATACACATATGTCACATGTTCTTCAACCAAAATTTTACCCAATTCCTCCATAACTTTGCGATTTAGGGTTCAAAATCATACCCAAATGAGTTCAGGTTCTTCCTTTTTCCTTTTCCTCTCTTCTTTCTTCCTTTTCTTCTCTTTTTTTTCTTCCTCTTTCTGCCGCATCCACTGTTCTCATTCTTGTTCTTCAGGTTGTGTTTTTAAGTTTCCTCTAATTCCATTTTCACCCCCAATCAATTTCCTTTTATATTCACTTCATAAATTCTATCCCCAACATATTCTATTATTGATACCACTTAGTCAGCACCAAATCCCCGAGAGGTGGCAGCCCTTGGACTGATTTCTCCAAGGTTTGTGACACCTATTGCCAATTTTCCAAAATTTGCACTCCCCCCCCCCAAAGTTTTTAAAATTACACTTTGGCCCCACAATTTTGAAAAAATTGCACTGTGACCCCAAAACTACACCAACCCCTCATTTCACTTCCTAACACCTAATCATCATAAAAAAAATGATGCTACTTGATAGAAATATGCATCTCGTTCACTATATTTTCAAAATTACATTTTTGCCCCTTAACTTTTCAAAATTAGATTTTGACCCCGAAGGTCGCACTAACCCCCTATTTAGCTGTCTAACACTTAATTATCAACCATATAATGCTACTTAATAACATAGCTCCCTCTTATTAATCTAACCCACGGTTAGATTAGTTTTTGATATTTTCAGGGTATCACAAGTTGAGCTCTCCTAATTACGATTAAAAAAAACTATAGAAGATTAAAGAAAAAAAGGAAAAAAATAGTTTGATAATTATCTTATAAAACATGACTTTTTTCTTTTTAACACTACAAGAAAAGGCGTCTTTTGCGATGGAGTTTTACCGACGGCATAGATTCCGTCGCTAAAATGAGTTTTACCGAGGGAAACCTCCGTCAGTAAAACTCCGTCGTAAAATATTATTTAAGCGACAGATTTATTCCGTCGCAAAAAACTCCGTCGGTGAAAAGGCGTTTTACCGACGAAAACCTCCGTCGGTAACACTCCGCCGTGAAATATTATTTAAGCGACGGATTTATTCCGTCGCAAAAAACTCCGTCGGTACAAATAGGTCTTCACCGACGGACTTTTAGCGACGGAATAAATCCGTCGCTAAAAGTCTATTAAATCCACAGATCTGCTTCTCTCTTCGAAAATCCCAAAACCCAACTTCCCTCTACCCCGGCGGCGACCTCCCTCGACACCGGCGGTGACTTCCCTCGACCCCGGCGGTGACCTCCCTCGACGACGGCGACCACCTGCAACTCCGGCGACCACGGGCCCTCACCTCCGACAAATCTGTGAAGAGGAGAGAGACTACCCCGGCGGCGACCTCCCTCGACACCGGCGGTGACTTCCCTCGACCCCGGCGGTGACCTCCCTCGACGACGGCGACCACCTGCAACTCCGACGACCACGGGCCCTCACCTCCGGCAGATCTGTGAAGAGGAGAGAGACTGAGAGAGAGATAGAGAGAGCAGCATCAACCACCGGGACCACCGAAGACGACGGTTTCTCACCTCCGGCAGTATTTCTCGTGAGGTAAAGTTCTTGTCTTCCTCTCTATTTACTCTACGCTATACCTTTTGTCTTCCTCTTATACATGTAAATTGTTGTGAAAAGTTAAAGATGATTTTAGATTGTTAATTGTGAATTGAGCATTTGAGATATTGAGATTATTCACGGAGGATGGGACCCAATTGGATTGAATGTGTGATTTTTGTTAATTTATTGCATTGAGCATTTGAGAATTGAGATTGTTGACGGAGGATGGGACCCAATTGGATTGAGATACCTGTTAGTTAGCGCAGACACGAACACCACGTCTGATCGACGGTGTCCGACATTTAAAAAACAAATTAACGTATGCCGATGTGTCTGGAGGTGCGTGTCCGGAGGCGTCGGACACGTGTCCGGAGGTGTCAGACACGTATCGGACACCATATCGACACCCTATATGAGGTATCGGAATTGAGGTTGTTGACGGAGGATGAGACCCAATTGGATTGAGATACATGTTAGTTAGCGCAGACACGGACACCACGTTTAATAAATTCTTGCAAACTTCTATCTCTTACAATTGCTTTACTATTTATTTTTACGCACGCATTGCACGTACCACAACACGCAGTATACTAGTACATTACTATATACAAAAGTAACAGTATATGAAAAGAACCTTATCACGTAGCATGAATTTTTGGGGCGGGTATATGACCTATAAATTGTGCCTCCTCAACGTCCAAGTACTAGATTATAGATTTTTCCTCAGTAAGTACAAGAGGAGTGATTGGTCATGGAGGGGCAACATCTACGGGCCATTAGCGTGGCGATCCTGTTAACCTTATATGCAGGACAAGCAGTTGCATCCTTCAAAACCTGTTTTGAGTTCTGCATTCTTGGTTGCCTTTTCACAGGAAGGATAAATGCTCTTTGCTGCGTCACATGTTTGGCGAAATGCATCATTTCCAAGAACTCTGCTCCGAGTGGCGACTCTTATTGCAACCTCGGTTGTGCAATTGACCAATGCGCCAAGTTTCGTGATGGTATGCTTTCCCTCCGATGGCTCCCTACCTCCCAAGAACCCCCGCGGTAGCAGATTCGCTTGTGACCATTGAAAAGCTATGATTGTGCCCGAAAATATTGTACTTTTTGCATAAATGTGAACACCCATCGGTCGTATGCCAACGTACTTTATTTTTATTTTGCCTAAATTATGTGCCTATTTACATCAATTGTGCTCACAATAGCCTTTTTTTACGTGACAGATGTAGAGAAAGTGGAAAGATGTGTGGAGAATTGCGAGACGATTATCTGTAATAGCATCAGAGGTTAATGAAATTATACTTCAACAAAAAAATATACAACATATAGCGGTATCATAGATGAAAGGACCTCATGGAGCATATTAAGAAACTAAATAAAGTGTTAATTGGGACTCATAGTTAACTTTTTGTTGATAGAGTAAAAGTTGTCGTAGTTTGACATCTGTTTTAATTTCAACCTATATGTACACTTTATAAGTTAATACTTGTCAACTCAATATATTGCATGATTTCGGACTATTGTTTCGACCACTTGGCACCGTTGGATTAGGAAGAACCGATGCAATACAATAAGAGGGATAAACAATTACTTCATTATATATTCAAAGGTACTAGATAATACTGACCATCAATTCCAAACTATTCGATATTTTCTACTTCAAACCAAACTACTGCTTTGTCCCTCTAGAAAGACCATATTAAAGTCAGCACTCTTTTTTTTTTTTCCTTTTTCCTTGATATCATTGTCCTTCACATATATAGTGGTGTTTGAATTCTTCTCACCTGGCATGCTTAAAATGCGAACGCAAGTACGAAAATGACAAATTAGTTTTAGAAATTACTGCATCTTTAAAGGCAAACCAAAAGCAAAAGGTTTTCTTTACCTCTCATAGCAATTAGCAACCGTAGACATTGGTTTGGTCTTTGACATTTTTTTTTTCTTTTCCATTTAAGAGGATAAATATAATAGTACGTGACATAAGCAAAAGATTACATCAGTAAGTCACAAATGACCACAACAGAAATCTAAAATATTGTCCATGTATACAAAGTCAGATCTAAGGGCACCTAATCCTGAGATGAGCCGGGTTATATATACATCCGATCTAGCCTTGCATGTCAAAGTGACAAAAGCGCCAGGTCTTTGACCATCTTATAACATTCTTGGGTAAATAATACCAAATCTACATTCACCACAAATTGTGCATCTTTCTTTATGATTGAGATTTGGGTAATTTAGGGGCTGTACGTTTACATTTTTCTATTTTCGTTTTTGTAATGATGATGAAAAAGATGTTTTTTTCGTGTATGTTTATATTTTTTCGGTTCCGTTTTAGATAAATTTTTCAAACAGTACATTTCGTATTCTGTGTCAGAGAACTGTCTCCTTTCTCTTTCTCTGCCGCCTCTCTCTCTCTCTCTAATGGAAATGAGAAATGATAATAGAAATGGAAATGGGTCTTTGCTCTAGCTTCAAACAGTTATGGGAAGCATGAGTCTTATGTCTGGACTCGCACACCACAAGATTGTAGCTATGGCAGGAGCTTGCAACACCAAGCGACTGATGGCAGGAGCTTGCCTCTGTTTCAATGCGTGAATTCGCTCGACCAATCCATAATAATTTGATTATGTGGATTCTCTCACAATAAAGTCGAAATGAAGAAAAAGAGAAATTACGCATGCACTGTAGCAAGATTTGGGTCGCGACCAAACCCTAGATACTCGTGAAGGGGAAGGGGAAGAAGGAGAAGGGGAGGGGAGGGGAGGGGAAGAAGGGGACACACAGACGTAGGAACAAGGAAGGGGAAGGGAACTCGTGAAGGGGAAATGGAAGGGCAAGGGGACACATACATATGGGCCCACGGTAGAAAATGCTAAACATACAAAAAATATATCTAAAAAAGTTGGTGAAAACGAAAATGAAAACGATAACGTACAGAAAAAAAATTGAAAAAATAGATACGGAAAAAAAAAAAGTACACGAAACGATTTTTGAACTGAATACTAAATTTTGGAAAACAAAAACAGAATACAAAAAAAAAATCTCGTAAGCGTACAGCCCCTTAGAATCCGAGTTCATGGAAACCGTGTTCAGACGCAACATGAACTTTCTTAGGGTTAGAAGACCTTTAAATTGTGCACCATGTGGTGGTGCTTTCTGCCATTTAAAGTCAGAAGAGTCACAATTACAATATCACTCTATTGGTTGAGAACAGCTACGTACAAGAGGAGTCATCGGTCATGGAGTGGGAACATCTTTGGGCCATCGGCCTCGTGTTCTTGTTTCTTTTATATGCAAGACAAGCAGTGGGAAACTTTTATGTTTGTTATTAAATATGCTTGAATCATTGCAAATTTGATAATTGAGAACAAAGTTGCTTGCCATATGAAGTGTTTGGCAAAGTTTGCCCTTGAGCCTCCACCTTCAGATGCCACTGATCCACCAAGTCGCTACTCTTATTGTAACCTTGGCTGTTTAGTTAAGCAATGTGTTAAGTTTGGCGAGGATATGCTCTCCCTCTAACATCCCCCTCAAAATCGAAAAATAGAACACCCCTTGGTGAATCTCTAAGAACCATTGAAAAGGCTTCTAGCTATGCAACAACAGTTTGTGTGTTACATGAAATTTATCACAAGACCTAGGCACTAACACTAGCCATTGTTTGCATATATTTTTATTTGTCTGCTATTCTAATGTAAAGCTATCTTTCGAACATGGCAGACATGGAGAAAATGGAAAGTTGTGTTAATAGCTGCAAGATGAGTACCTGCAGTACTTTCAAAGGCCGATGAAGTTGCAATTATGCAAACTATATAACTATAAGGATATGTAAGATTTGGTAAGGCCTCGTGGTAGTGTCCAAATTCATGCCAAAAAATAAAAATAAATGATTAAATGTGGTTCAATAACATTGCGGGAAAAGTTTCTCTTGAAATTTTGCCTTGTTTTACAGTTGTGTTGTCATTATACAATTTCTTTAACAAATAGTTTTAATCTTGGAGGATCTTCACTACAATCACCGAAGACCATTAGGAGCAATAGAAGATCATCGGAGAGAGATTAAGAATCAATTGTAACATTTGGAGCAAGTTTGACTTCAGTCGTTATGCACTATTTCACTAGAGTTAATTACCCGTTGACTATTGTATTATTAGACAAATTCAACTTTGATAAAATGAACATGGATTTGTGTCAAAATGACAAGTGGACTCGTCAATTTGTCTAATCAAGTCACTCTGTTAGGCTCGGTCAGCACAAATCCGCTAAGTTTCCAATTTTAGGGGTAAATTTGTCATTGTCTTCCTAGGATTCCCAAATCCGTTTCTATTCTTTTCTTTCTTCTGTTCTTTCTTTCTCCCGTCACCGCCCCGTCACCGCCCCATCACCTTTGTTCTTTCTTCTTCCATTCGTCACCATCACCGCCCCATCAAAAAGTAAGAACATGAAATGCTATTTTCAAATTTTGTTCCTCTACACTAACGGCAAAGGTGCAATTTTGATTAGTTTTTAGCTTAAAGCTGATTTAACAAGTTTTTGTCTTTGCCAAACCCAAGAATTGAACCTAATTTTATCCGATATAAGCCTTTGTCACACTTAAGAACCTAGTTTAGTCTAACTAAATCTAGTTTGACCGTCTTATAATCAACATCCAAGGATTTAAATATTAGTTGCTTTACCTCCTATCTAACTATCACAGTATGGTACTCCGTATGTTTCGAGCGTTTTTCGATTGAAACTAAAATTTAAAAAAAAAAAACCCGACAAATTGTAGTTTAATTACGTGAAATGTTTGGCTGCCATAACAAGCTGACCATCTCACAGTTCATTAAGGTCATCGTCATCATTCATGATCATCCCACTCCAGCTTTTGCAGGGTAAGCTATCTGAACAGTTACGTGCATGAAAATATAACCTAATCATCTTCATCTACATGAATTTAAGCTTGTTGCCAATGTCTTCCAGTTTCCTTAACTATTGCGTTAACCTGAATCGGCATCTTGAATTGCTGCAGCTGACCAAAATTTTCACCTTTCTTTATGTCACCCAAGCCTGGTACTATAAGAAGGAAAAAGTAAATTGCGTAGATTTTTGGTACAGTGGGAACCGAAAGTTCTGAGATTTGGCCAAATTGAGAAATGCAGAAAAGAAAGACGACGGTACCACCTGTATGAGACATTAAGAGATGGCGACAAAATTCTTTATCCATGCTGGTGCAAGATATGATCATTTGCACATACGATCCATCTGGTAACTTCTTGAAGTATGCAGTCTGCATAATTATGCTTGCCTACACTTTTACTGCAGTACATGATACACTTTCGAGAAAGTGGTGGAGTTACTCGGTGGAAATTATTTTCAGCTTTTTTAGTCCAGTGCCTTTTACGTCTATACCTAAATAGAAGTATAGAACGTAGTGGTTGGCAGGTATAATTTTAAAATAACGCGAGGAAGTACTCCTGAATACTATTTAAGAAAAATTCAAAACCTCTAGAAAATTGGGTTGGGCTTTTGGTAGATGAAGAAGCTACCAATTGAATCCTAATATATGTAATATTGACTACAAACCTACGTACCTGAGGTTAGAGTGAAGCTACATATGTATCCATTAGTTTGTTACAAATACCAGTGATATCCTTTAACCGAACGGAAAAAAAAATTGATAACTGCCTTGTAAGACATGTTTATTCTTTTCATTTTAGATTCTTGCAAACTTCTATTTCTAGTACTCGTATTACTTCTTATTTTTACACAAGTATTGCACGTGCCATAACACGTAGTATATCATATATAAGAACTAAGAAGTAACACCATGATATGCTGCTTTTGAATTTGGATCCTCTGCATTAACGCCAAAGGTGCAATTTTAATTAGTTTTTAACTTTTTAAAGTTGATTTAACTGTTTTATGCCTTTCGCAGACCTAAGAACCTAATTCATCAAATCTAAGTCTTTGCCACGCTTAAAATCCTAATTTAGTGCAGATTAAATCAAGTTTAACCATCTTATAATCAAAATTCATATAGTCTTGGCTGGCCCTACTTTTGTTCAAGGTATACAAAGATCTAGGATTTAAATAGCTGCTTTACCTCCTATCTAACTAATCGCAGTACGGTATGTTTCAAGGTTTCTTTGTCTGAAACTAAAAAGAAAAAAAAACAAATTGTAGCCTAATTACGTGAAGTGTTCCCTGCCATAACAAACTGCGTTGTATTTTCTTACATGAACTACAATCTTTCACTTTACTTCTACCATCTCACAGTTCATCAACGTCCTCGTCATCATTCATGATCCAACTCCAGATTCCGCAGGGTGTGTCCATGCTTGTGCAACATGATGTATTGCATACATGATCCACCTGGTGATCTTACTGAAGTCTGCATAATTTTGCATAATTCTGCTTACATACACGTTACTAAATAAGAAAGTGGTGGGGTTACTCACTAGAAATTGTCTTCAGTTTTCTTAATCCAGTGCCTTTTATATATGTATCCTTTTAGATGTGCTTTGAGCAGTTGATACTCGATATAATGGACTTTTGTTCCCTAATATCTAAATGGAACAACGTGGTGGCTAAAATTTATAATGAAACAGGTTTGCAAGTATAATTTCTGCCGAGAACGCGATGAGATATAATTAAGTACTATTTCAGAAATTTCATAAAATCTAGAAAATAGGGTTGGGGTTTTGGTAGATGAAGAAGCTACCAACCGTAAAAAGCCCCAAGTAAGAATAGGGCTCCTCCTTTTGCAACTTCATTAGCCACCTAGGCCCTCTGCTTCTAGCTGTGCTTGTCCGTCCTCCTATCTCTAGTACTCCTACTCTTTTTCTTATCGAATTGACTTTAGAAAAGAAAGACTAAACTAGTTTAATCTCTTGTAATGTTACCCTAAATTATGTGCCTACTTATGTGAATAGAACTCACATTAGCCTTTTTTTGATGTGGCAGATGAGTGAAAAAAGTGTGAAGAATTGCGAGACGACTACCCTTAATAGCATTAGAGGTTAATGAAGTGGTAGTTCAACAATAAATGTAGAACCTATAGGCATATAAGAGACCAAGGGATCTCGTGGAGCGTATTAAGAAACTATATAAAGGGTTGACTGGGTTCCATTGAACCCATAGTTAATTTTATGTTGCTAAAGTAAAAGTTGCCCTCCCCTTGTATTATCTTCACAGTTCCTTTAGAAATCTTGACTTAATTTCATTTTTGACTATCATAGGATTCCTTTGCCACAATAGATTGACATAATAATAGTTTGGCATTAGTTACAATTTCAACTCGCATGTATATTTTACATGTGAATAAAACTTGTTAAAACGATATATTGCGTGATTTTTGGGCTGTTGACTCGAACATCTAGAACCCTTGATCAAATTGGACATATGAAATAGCAGGAGGGGGACACACATGATCTGGACTATCATCCCAAACTACCGATATTATCTACTTTAATCTAAACTATCCGCCGCCTTGTTCCTCTAAAAAGACCATATTTAAAAGTCAGCAATCTTATTTTTTTTCCTTTCTTCCTGGATAATATTTGTCATTCACATACACAGAGTATTTGAGTTCTTCTCTCCTAACATGCTTAAAGTACGAATAATTCATGAAAATGACAAATTAGTTTTAGAACTTAACGCATCTTTAAAGGCAAACGAAAGTAGGTTTTTTTCTTTTCCCTCTCATAGTGACCTTAGCACTAGTTTGGTCTTCGAAAACCTTCTTTTTTCCTTTTTTTTTTTTGTTAAGAGGAGTAATAAACTAATATGTAAGAAGTCGTCCCGGCTAAGCAAAAGATTACATCAATATGTTTTACATGAAATGACCAAAATAGAAAGCTAAAGATTGTCTACATATACTAAGACAAGTCTAAGGACATCTAATTATGAGATGAGTAAGGTCATGGATACATCAAATCTAGCTTTGCATGCAAAAGTGGCTAGAAACTTGGTCGTCTTATAACATTCTTTAGTAAATAATACCAAATATGCTCTCACTACAAATTGTGCATCTTTCTTTTTATTGAGATTTGGGTGATTTAAAAGCCTAGCATACGGAAAGCATGTTCAAAAGTAGTATGACTTTCTTAGGGGTACAAGACCTATAAAGTGTGCACCATGTGGTGGTGCTTTGTGCCATTCAAAGTCAGAAGAGTCATAACTATAACATCACTCTATTGGTTGAGAATAACTACATACAAGAGGAGTCATCGGTCATGGAGAGGGAGCGTGTTCAGGCCATCAGCATCGTGTTCTTTTTTATTTTATATGCAGAACAAGCGGCGGCAAACTTCCATGTTTGTTATGGAATATGTGTGAATGCTTGCGAATTCGAGAAAGAGAACACAATTGCTTGCCATATCAAATGTTTGGCAAAGTGTGCTTTTGAAAAACCACCCCCGGATCCCTCGTATCCACCAAGTAGCTCCTCTGATTGCAACCTTGCCTGTTCAATTAAGCAATGTGCTAAGTTTGGCAACGGTAAGCTATCCCTCTAACGTTCCCTCTCGAAAGAGTAAAAATACACCCCCAGCAGTACATCACTAAAAACATTGAAAAAAGCTCTAGCTACGCAGCAGTAACTTATATGTTACATGATATTTATTGTAAGACCTAGACACTAAACACTAGCCTTTGGTTGCATGTGGTTTTGTTTGTTAACTATACTAATGCAAAGCTATCTTTTGAACATGGCAGATGTGGAGAAATTGGAAAGTTGTGTGAATAGCTGCAAGACGAGTACTTGCAGTAGTTTCAAAGGCTAGTGAAGTTGCAGTTCTGCAAACTGTACAACCATAACGATATACCAGATTTGCTAAGGCCTTGTGGCAGTGTAGAAATTCATGCTAAAAAAACAAAATAAATGATCGAATGTGATTCAATAAAGCTCGGGGAAAGTTTCTCTTGAAATCTTGCCTTATTTTCAATGGTGTTGTTATTATTTCTTTAAAGACTATTGTTAATCTAGGAGGATCTTCGTTACAATCATTGAAGACCATTAAGAGCGAAAGAAGATCATTGTATAGAGATTAAGAATCAATAACATTTGGAGCAAGTTTGACTTTTGTTATTATGCACTGTGGCATTAAAACAGGCATAATTTTGTCACACTGACTTAGATTTGAGTGATATATGCGCCGTTGGCAAGTTGTCAAGGAGCATTATATCCTAAAGATCCTCAAAATGACGGTCAATGTTTGGTCAACTCTACCAACTTTGATTGACTATATGACCACTTACTGACCATTTTCTGGAGTCAGTCCATGAGAAACTTTTGATGCTTATCCCGCAAGGAATTCTTTCATGTAAAGTAGCAGAACTCGGTTCTTTACATCATTTTCTGCCCTCAAGTCCTAGAGGTGTCAAACGGGCCAGGAGCCCGTGGGCCACCCCGATTCAGCTATAACAAGCCCAGCCAGTTAGGTGAATAATGGTGGCCCGGATCTAGAGGGTCTAGGGCTGAATCAGGGATGGGCTCCACTTTCCCCCAAAGCAGCCGGCTGGCCCTTTTTAAATCCAAGCGAGACTCGGCCCATGTTCAGGCCTCCATCCAGCCCGTTTTCAGTCCAAGCCCGGCCAGGCCCTAAAAATTTCAAAATCTAATACATTTTTAGATTCCCTCCTATATTTTTTAAAAATACTTTTACCCCTCTAACAGCTATAAGAGCTATTTGAGGGGTATTTTTTCTAACTATATTCTTACAACTCTTTTATACATATTTTACATATTTATCTTGTCAACAACTATAAATGGCTAGCTATTAGGGATATTTTGATCTGTCGTGAGTTTTTTAAAAATCTATAAATTGATTTATTCTCTTCACATTTTTCAGTCCAACTCACAACTCGCTCCTATCCACATTCTACTAACTCTTTTGTGTATTCTTAAACGTTACTAAGTACTAAAGCTCTCAATTTTTTAATCACCAACATTCTTTAATTATTAGTCGATACATTTTGGTTAAACAATACTATTTAGTACTTTTTAGTCCTTTACAATTCAATTAGTCGTTACCAGTTTTGTTTTTATTACTCTCAGACATTTTAAAAAATACGTCATCTTCAAGACTATGAAAATCACGTAGCAAAAAACGTCCAGCACCACAAGTACCAAATTTCAAATCTCAGAATTTGAAATTGCATTAAAAAAAATACACAAATTGTAGTCTAATTATGTTAAGTGTTTGGCTGCCATAACAAACTTCATTGTATTTTCTTCCATGAACTACGGCCTTGCACTTGCTTCTACAATCTCACAGTTCATTCACGATCCCACTCCAGATTCCGCAGGGCGAGCAATCTGAACAGGTATGTACATGAAAACAAAATCTAATCCTCCTACAAACGTAGTGGTGAAAGTTTAATACATGAACTTAAGCTTGTCGGCATCTTGCATCGCGGCTGACCAAAATTGATACCTTTCTTTATGTCGGCCAAGCCTGGTACTATTAGAAGGAAAACATAAATTGTGCAATAGTGGGAACCAAAAGTTCTGAGATTTGGCCAAATTGAGTGGTGTAGGAAAGGAAGACTGTGGTAAGACCTGCATGAGATATGAATTAGAAATGGTGACAAAATTCGGGATCCATGCTTGTGCAAGATGATGTATTACACAGACGTTGTGGTGGAGTGACTCACTGGAAATTGTCTCCAGTTTTCTTAGTCCAGTGCCTTTTACATATATATCATTTTAGATGCATTTTGAGCGGTTGATACTCGATATAATTGGACTTTTGTTTCCTAATATCTAAATGGAACAGCGTGGTGGCTACAATTTATGATAAAAACCGGTTTGCAAGTATAATTTCTGCCAAAAACGTGACGACATACAATTAAGTACTACTCCGTATTTAAGAAAATCTAGAAAATAGGGTTGGGGTTTTGGTAGACGAAGAAGCTACCAATAGAAAATTGCTGGAGATTTGTACTTTTTGCATAAATATAGTATCCTCATGAGATCATGCGACACCAATAATGATCATACGCACACGTACGTTGCCGCCTGGAGAAACTATTGTACCTGTGAGGGGGAAAAAAAAGCCCTAAGAAGTATAAAGCTCCTTCTTTCACTACCTTATTAGCCGCCTAGCCCCTCCGCTTCTAGTTGTGCTTCTCCGTCCTCCTATGTCTATTAACTCTTACCCTTCTTTCTATCGAACTGACTTTGAAAAAGAAATACTAAATTAGTTTAATGTCTTGCCATGTTACACTAAATTATGTGCCTATTTACGTGAATAGAACTCTCGTTAGCCTTATTTTGTGGCAGATGAGTGAAAGAAATATGTAAAGAATTGCGAGACGAGTAACTACAATACAATCGGAGGAATTGAAGTCGTAGTTCAACAAAAAAAAAAAATAGAACCTACAGGCATATAAGAGACCTAAGGTCTAAGGACCTCGTGGAGCGTACTAAGAAACTAGATGAAGGATTGACTGGGATAAAATTGAATCCATAGTTAATTTTTTGTTACTAAAGCAAAAGTTGTCCTCGCCTTGATTATCTTCAAAGTTACTCTTGAAATCTTGACTTGATTACACCTTTGACTGTCATAGGATTTCTCTGCCACAACAGATTGACATGATAACAGTTTGACATCACTTACAATTTCAACCTACATCTATATTTTGACATGTTAATTCAACTCTTTAAGCCAAAATATTGCATGATTTTTGGATTATTGTATCGTCCATCTAGAACCGTTGAATCGGGAAGGACATACAATGTAAGAGGAGGGGGAACACAAAATTATTTCATTATATATTCAAAGGTCCTAGATGATCCAGACCATCAGTCCCAACTACCGATATTTTATAATTTAATCCAAACTATCTACCGCCTTGTCCCTTTAAAAAGACCGTATTTAAAATTCAACAATCTCTTTTATCCTTTCCTCCTATTCTCTCCTTCCATGCTTAAAGTACGAAATAGTGCATGAAAATGAAAAACTAGTTTTAGAAATTACCGCATCTTTAAAGGCGAACGAAAGCAAAAAATAATAATAAAAAATCCCCCCTCTCATAGTGACCATAGCATTGGTTTGGTCTTTGATAACTTCTTTTTGTTACATATGTTACATATAATGACCAAAATAGAGAGCCAAAGATTGTCCACATATACAGAGTTATACCTAAAGCCATCTAATCTTGAGATGAGTAAGGTCATAAATACGTCAGACCTAGTCTTGCATGCGAAAATGGCCAAGATTTTGACAGTCTTATAACATTCCTGAGTAAATAATACCAAATATGCACTCAACGCAAATTGTGCATCTTTCTTCTTCTTTTTTTTGAGATTTGGGTAATTTAGTAGCATGTTCAGACATAGCATGAAGTTCCTTAGGGGTACAAGACCTATAAAGTGTGCACCATGTGGTGGTGCTTTTGCCACTCAAAGTTAGAAGAGTAATAAATATAGCATCACTCTATTGGCTGAGAACAACTACATACGAGAGGAGTCATTGGTCATGGAGCGGGAACGTATTCATTTCATTGGCATCTTGTTCTTGTTTCTGTTATATGTTGGACAAGCAGCGGCAGACTTCCATATTTGTTACGAGATATGCTTGAATGGTTGCGAATTTGAGAAAAAGAACAAATTTCTTTGCCATATCAAGTGTTTGGCAGAGTGTGGCTTTGAAAAACCACCCCCCGATCCCTCAGATCCACCAAGTAAATCCTATTATTGCAACCTTGGCTGTTCGATTAAGCAATGTGCTAAGTTTGGCGATGGTAAGATATCCCTATAACATCCCCTCTCAAATGAATATAAATACACCCCAGTGGTGAATCACTAAAAAGCATTGAGAAGCTTCTAGCTACGCAGCAATAATTTGCATGTTACATGGAATTTATTAATTTATTATAAGACCTAGACACTAAACACTAGCCTTTGTTTGCATGTGTTTTGTTTGTTAACTATATTAATGCAAAGCTATCTTTTGAACATGGCAGATGCGGAGAAAGTGGAAAGTTGTGTGAAGAGCTGCAAGACGAGTACTTGCAGTACTTTCAAAGGCAGATGAAGTTGCAGTTCTGCAAACTGTATAACTAGAATTATATACCAGATTTGCTAAGGCCTTGTGGCAGTGTCAAAGTTCATGCTAAAAAAACCAAAATAAATGATTAAATGTGTTTCAATAAATTAAAGCTCCGGGAAAGTTCCTTTCGAAATCTTGCCTTATTTTACAATTGTGTTGTCATTATACAATTTCTTTAACGATTATTGTTGATCTAGGAGGATCTTCCTTACAATCATTGAAGACCGTTGGGAGCAAAAGAAGATCACTGGATACTGATTAAGAATCAATTGTAACACTTGGAGCAAGTTCGACTTTTGTCGTTATGGATTGTGACATTAAAACATGCATAATTTTGTGACATGGACTTGGATTTGAATTATATATGTGCCGTTGGCAAGTTGTCAAGGAGCATTACAACCTAAAGACCACAAAAATAATGGTCAATGCTTGGTCAACTTTACAAACATTGATTGACTATCTGGCCACTTATAGACCACTTTCTGGAGTTAATCTAAGAAAAAATTTTGATGCTTATCTCACAAGGAATTAATTCATGTAAAGTAGCATAACTCAGTTCTTTACAAGATTAACTTTTTGCCCTCAACTAGAGATGTCAAATGTCAGGATGGAAATTTGATCCGCACCTGCTGGATATCCGCCCCGCTCCGATCCTATAGAGCGGGTTTTCTTGACTCTGACCGGGTCGTTGATCGGGTACGGTAAAAATATTTTAAACCCGCTGTGAGTGCGAGTCGGATCTGGTACCTCGTCTAACCCGCACCCGCCCCGCATGTTATATGACAGCCTTTTTTATCCTAATCCTACATATAGTTCTATACAATCTCAGCCGTTGATCTCTAGTTATATATAATAAAATCCTAGACTTTATTCTCCTCTCTTTTATCCTCTCTTCTCAAGCTTTCCTCCGCCGCTCAACCACACTCTTCTTCACCCTAGAATCGGTGACGTGAATAAAGCCAGCAACTGTCTACCCCATTACCGAAGGTCATACCATGAGTAAGGTCAGTCCCTGCCATCTTGATTCGGGAGAACAAGTCTGCTTTAGAAGCCAGCCACACCTTCTTCTGATGACAATACTAGTAATTTCAATTAATCAGCCCGTGAGCACAACTGTAAGCATCAAAGAGAGCAGCAAATTACCGTTGCCCCCATTCCTGAGCTGCAACTGGGCGGTGGGTGTTGTGTTGGTGACTGGTGGTTGCGGTGGTCAGTGGATCGTGCCACGATGGTGCTTGGTTATGCGCCGGGGATTCACCGGTGGTTGGTTTGTGCGTCGGTGTTGGTTTGTGTGTTTGTGGATCTATGCAAAGGTGTCTATGGTGAAGGGGATGGAGGGTGTGGGTGCGATTTCTGGGTACAGAACCTGCAGATGGTCAATTTACGTTGCTTCGGTGCGGATCGGGGCGGGGGCGGATTTTCCTGTAGTCCACCGGATTAGGGATGGTATTCCCATCCGTCGACCCGATGGCGGGGCGGGGCGGAGTGGCAGATTTGTACTGCCGAGGCGGGTTCGGATATTGTAAAATTCGCATCCGACCCGCCCCATTGCCATCCCTAGTCAAATGGGCAGTAGGCCCGCCAGCCAGCCAGGGACAGACCACCCTCATGACCCGATGGGGCCACGGCACCCCTCAACATTTTTTAAATTTCTTTTAGTTTTTTTGATAATGAATATGTTTTAAAAAATAAACATATATAAAATAATTACGCAAATACCACTATATTGTAACATTATTTTATTTTGTTTTTTTTTATTCTTTGTGCCACCGGCTGTCATAATCTTTGTCTTTGTTATTTTCTTATCGTTTCTTCATTCTTCCAAATCTCATATTCTAAATCTCCAAATTACAACAAAAATAAGAAAAGATTTAATTCTGGGTTTTTTAGCTTAAATTCTTATAGTTTGTTAACTTATACGTGACTATGTACTCACATGATTGATAATCACATTAGTAATATATCTATACAGTAAGAGTTAAGCTTATTTCGTACAAAATTAGTAATTTATTGTTGACTAACATTAACAAGTTAAATAAATCACTATGCATAGTGAAAATGTATTGTTAGTAGTCAAATTGAGCATCTATTTTGTATTTGACTTATTCAATAGTGACGCTAATTATAATGTATTTATTATTACTTATGTTTTATATTAATTTGAACCTTTAAAATTCTTTTATGTTAGTCATCAATCTTTTTTATGATTTTTTGGCACCTCCGATTAGACTTTTTGGATCCGCCCTGCGGCCAGCCCGATCCAACGCAAAAAATGCCCGACCTTTTAGGTGGACAGTGGTTGCGTGGATCCAAAGGGTCTAAGGCTGGATCATGGTTAGCCTCCAATTTTCCCCCAAAAGCAGCTGGCCCGGCCCTTTCTAAATCCAAGCTCGGCTTGGCCCATGTCCAGTCCTCGATCTTGCCCGCTTTCAATCTAGGTGCAGCCTTATTGAAGCCCAGTCGGGCCCTAAAAAATTCAAAATTTTCAACACTTTTAGATCCCCACAACCCCCCTGTCCACATCGGCCAGATTTTTCGACGATACTTTTACCCCTCTAACAACTAGTTTCAGGTAGACCTGGCAAACGGATATACCCGACGGGTACGGGTAAAATCCGACCGGGTACAGATAAAACGGTTCAGGTAATTTTTACCCGATTTTTTCCGGGTAAGGATTTCCAGTGCCCATACCCTACCCTAGCAAACCGGGTATTACCCGAGGGTAAATTAATTAATTTTAATTTTTTTATTAACAGATATATTAGTTTTTTTTTCCTTATCAATTCACCTTAATTTCACTGGACTAGATTCACTGGACTATTTTTTCATCTTAATTATTTTTTATCAACAGTTATCAATCTCAATTCTCACGTCAGATCCAACCCAATCATCTCAACTCCCAGACTCCAAACACAGTAACCATAATATCTTTATCTTAAGTCTTAACACAACTATTAGCAAAATCACCTACCAAATAATTCCTAAGTCTGATCTGAAGCAGTAAATAAATACAAAAAATTAACACAATAATACAAGCAGATCTGTATACATAATACAAGCAGATATGTAAACATAAACATAATACAAATCTGAAAAATAAATTATCACGTAAGCAAAACACAATATTCGATCGAAGACAACTTTGGTCTGTGCCATAAGTTTCTCTTTCCAGATCGGTGGCGACGGAGCTTGACAGGGACGATGGGCTGTGGCGACGGAGCTGTCGCGGCGGAGTTGTGCCTAATCCATGGCGGATCTGATCGGAGACTGGAGGCGGATGTGGCAACGGAGCTTGACAGGGACGATGAACGGCTCTGGATGCCGTGAGTTGAAGTGGCCGTCGATGGATCTGAATGGTGAGCTGGAGAGAGCGACTTCCTGCGATTTGGTGATGTCGTGAGAGAGAGAGAGAGAGAGGGAGGCGCAGGGGCAGATGGATGGCAGAGAAAATAATGAATTGAAAATGAAAAGCATGAAAACCCTAAGAAGGGTTATACTTATATAGTAAACAAATCGGGTAGCCCGTATCCGACCCAGATTTACCCCGAAATTGCTGGCCGGTTCGGGTACGGGTCCGATTTCAACGGGTCTTCAAAGTATGTACCCGTACCCGGTTCTTTTGACTAGGTACAGATCGACCCGCGGGTCCGGATCCTTTTTTGCCAGGTTTAGTTTCAGGTGTACTTTCGCCCAACCATATTTCAATAATGACCATAATATATGATCAAAGTCATAGATACATAAGATCTAGCCTTGCAAGCAAAAGTGGCTAGATCTTTCATGCCTTATAACATTCCTGAGTAAATTATACCAAATATGCACTCACAACAAAATTGTGCATCTTTCTTTATCATTGAGATTTGGGTAATTTAAAAGCTGAGTATATGGAAAGCATGTTCACACGTAGCATGAAATTTCTAAGAGGTACAAGACCTATATAGTGAGCACCATGTGGTGGAGCTTTGTGCTATTCAAAGTCAGAAGAGTCGAAACTATAATATCGCTTTATTGGTTGAGAACAAGTACATACAAGAGGAGTCGTTGGTCATGGAGCGGGAACGTATTCGGGCCATCGGCATCATGTTCTTATTTCTTTTATATGCAGGACAAGCGACGGCAAACTTCATTTATTGTTATGAAACATGCGTGAATGCTTGCGAATCTAGGAAAGAGAACATAATTGCTTGTCGTCTCAAGTGTGTGGCAGATTGCGCCTTCCCTCCCCCGGATCCCTCGCATCCACCAAGTAGCTACTCTGATTGCAACCTTGGTTGTTCAATTAAGCAATGTGCTAAGTTCGGCGACGGTAAGCTCTCCCTCTAACATCCACTCTTAAAAGAACGAAAATACACCTCTGTTAGTGAATCATTATGAACTATGGAAAGGCTTCTAGCTACGCAGCAATAGTTTGTATGTCACATGATATTTATTGTAAGACCTAGACACTAACACTTGCCGTTGTTTGTATGTGGTTTTGTTTATCGATTATACTTATGTGAAGCTATCTTTTGAACATGGTAGATGTGGAGAAAGTGGAAAGTTGTGTGAATAGCTGCAAGAAGACGAGTACTTGCGGTACTTTCAAAGGCCGATGAAGTTGCAGTTCTGCAAATTGTATAACTTTAATGATATACTAGATTTGCTATGGCCTTGTGGCAGTGTCAAAATTCATGCTAAAAAATCAAAATAAATGATTGAATGTGGTTCAATAATGCTCTGGGGGAGTTTCTCTTGATATCGTGCCTTATCTTACAATTATGTTGTCATTATACAATTTCTTTAACAACTATTGTTAATCTAGGAGGATCTTCATTACAATAATTTAAGACCATTACGAGCAAAAGAAGATCATTGAAGAGTGATTAAGAATTAATTCTAACATTTGGAGCAAGTTTGACTTTTGACTGTGTCATTTGAACAGGCATGTTTTTGTCGGACTGACTTGGATTTGAGTAATATATGTGTCGTTGAAAAGTTGTTGAGGAGCATTACATCTTACAGATTCTCAAAATAATGATCAATTTTTGGTCAAATATACCAACTTTGATCAACTATCTGACCACTTTCTGGCCATTTTATGGAATCAGTCCAAGAAAAACTTTTGATGCTTATTCCACAAGGAATCCTTTCATGTAAAGTAGCAGAAATCGAATCTCTACAAAATTTGGCTCTGTTTGGTGGAGTTATTTTTTCAGTTTTTTCTTCAATTTTGTAAACTGGAGAAAAAAGCGCTTTTGGCACACAGTTTTCCTTTTTTTTTCCTTTAGTTTAAAAAATCAATTTTTAAAATGGAGCTGTTTTTTAAAACTCCAAATATCAGTTTTTTCCGTCAGTTTAAAATATCAGTTTTTAAAACGGGGCTGTTTTTGGCACACAGTTTTCCTGTTTTTGATTTTTATTTTGAGACCACCACCACAACCACCCTCCCACCGCCGATAGCCACTACCCACCGCAGGCGACCACTACCGGCGGTCGGCAGCCACCAGCCACCGCCGGCGGCCTGACACCACCACTTTCGGCCACCCCCACGAACCACCACTGCCACTGCGAACCACCACCCAAAAAAAAATTCAAAATAAAACCTGAGTAATCAAATACCTAAAGAAAAAACTCAAAATAAAAACTGGATAATTAGACACCCATCTGTTTTTGTAAAAAAAAAAAAATTTAACTAATTTTGACTTTTTTTTTTTTGAAAACATAAAATCAAAGAAGTGTTACTAAACACTACCTAAGTTTCTGCTCTCAAGTCTCAACTAGAGGTATCAAACGAGCTGGGGGCCACGGGCCAGCCCAATCTAACCCAAAAAAAAGTCCAGCCCGTCAAATTAGATGAACAATGGTGGCCCGGATTCAAAGGGCCTATGGCCTTGATCGAGGCTAGGCTCCATTTTCCCTCGTAAAAGCCCTGCCTGGCCCTGCTTTTTTTAAATCCAAGCCCAGGCTGCTATAAAAAATTCAAAATTTTCAAATTCCCCCTTTACCCCAACAGCCAAAAGTACAAGTTTATCCCTCTAGCAGCTATATAACGACTAGTTTGAGAGCTATTCTTGTACAACCATATTTCCAATAATTGTTTTTTGCACTTTTTGATATTTATATAGCTGTTTGAAGGGGTATTCTTGTACAACCATATTCCAAAAAATTCTTTTGTGCACTTTTAGATTTTACCCTCCTAACAACTATAAACGACTACTTATTAGAGATATTTTAATCTTTATGAGGTTTGATTATCCTCTCAACAACCATAAACGGCTAGTTATTAATTAGGGGAATTGATTTAATCTTCGCATTTTCATGCCAATTCATAACTCTTTCTTATTTACATTCTTACTTGTTACAGTAATAAGTAGGCACCCTCTCAATTTTTCACTTATAAGCATTATTTAGTTTTTAGTCCATTCATTTTGGCTAAAAAGTACTCCTATAGTATTTCTGTTCCTCTACCTTATAAATATCTTACCAGTTTCTTTTTTATTGCTCTCAAACATTTTAAAAGATAAGTCTTTTTCAAGACTATCAAAATCATGTAACCAAAAAAGTCCACCGCCACAAGCACCATTATTTCAAGAGCAAGTACCACATCTTCAAGAGCAACCATCAGTGGGTATGGATACTCAAAATTTTATTACTTTTAACCGAACCATTCTTGATTTTCAGTATACATTTTCACAGTATCAACATTTAATAGCATTCTAGTCCAGAACGAAGCTCGGTTGGTGGTAATACTCCAATGCAGAATCTTTTCACGATGAGTGCTCTTCGAATAGAAGGACCGAGCAATCCTGCCTTAAGTTCGCCAGGTGTCTAAAAGGCAAATAAAAGCCCAAAGCTAAGGTAGCGTTTGATAACACTTCTATTTTTGATTTTCTGTTTCCAAAAAAAAATAAAAACTAAAATCAGGTTAATTTTTTTTTTTTTACAAAAACAAATGGGTGTTTGATTACTCAGTTTTTATTTTGAGTTTTTTCTTTGGTGGTGATTTGCGGTGGCGGTGGTGGAGCATGGCGGTGACCGACTGTGGTGATGGCTGCCGGCAGTGGTTGCCAGTCGCCGGCTGGTGGCTACTGACCACCGCCGATGGTGGGCAGTGACGGTGGGCGATGGCTACTAGCTGCTGGCGGTTGGGGGGTGGTGGTCTCAAAATAAAAATCAAAACTGAAATTCAAAAACTCATTTTTAGAGTTTTCAAAAACAGTCATGTTTTAAATTTTGATTTTTAAAACTGAAGGAAAAAAGAAACGAAAATTGTGTTCCAAACGCGTTTATTTTCTCCGGTTTGAAAAATTAGAGAAAAAACTGAAAAAATAATAGTTACTAAACGGAGCTTAAGTGTTAGGAACATTTTGATACGGTTATAGTCGATAGTTTAGCTGAAGCTCAAAGTAAGTATTGCTTAGAGTTATTTCCGCATGGTAGTGGTAACTCACGTATTAATAGGCATTGAACGATAGGTGCACCTAATTAGGGGCATGTTGATAATAAATAGTCAACCGTAGTTATCTTTTGATGATAAATTATATATTTATAATCAGCGAAAACAAAAAGACGGACTTGTTGAATTTGTTGTTCACAATGAACAATCTTTTAGTTTTCCTGATAATGAAAAGTACTCTAGACATATTAATAATTACGTGTTACCCTTATGTAAAAAAGTTCATAGAAGGTGTGATGCATTTAGACAATATAATGTTGCTAAAAATTACTTATTTTAATAAATTTGATGGTAGATATAGTCTCACGTTTGATGTTCTATATTCTTATACTATGGTTAATTGTTCTTATGTGAACGGCACATTTTATGGATTTTGATCGGGTTATGTACAAGAGAATCATTACTTTGAACTCTTTCAATATCCACATGACGCATCACGCATTGCTGAAATTGTACTCCGAGCATTTAACACTTTTTTTAAAATCTAACAAGACAATGAGTGTCAGTTCTGGTAATGTTTCCAATAATAAAGTTGCTATGCAATTGTTAAAGACGAATCTCAAACCTGTACTAAACGGGAACTTTTTTTATGTTAAATGTGTTTGACATAGAAGTAATTTAATTTTTTAAGATGGTTTAACTGCTGCAGAACCAATTATTTCCAAAAGTTGGGGTAGGATTATTCGGGCCCAAGTATACAAGCTTTGTGTGGTCAATATAATTTGCCCGTAAGAGACCTGTTACAGATGCCGTGCACAGGTGCACTCCACATATCATATGCATTTACATATTATGGACTTATAGTATACAAAAAACTATATATTTATTGCTTGCTAACCATATTCGCACAAGGCTTGCCAACTCTCGATGAATAGCAGTTAGCGACATACCTGGTTAAATTTTTATATTTATTTTACATGTCTACTATTCTATTGTGTGGTATGTACTATCTCACGTCCACTAAGAATTCTTAAAATAGCTAACCTTTTAGAGAAATAAAGACATATGGAAATCTTAGTGAGAAAATGGAAAAAATGGACAGCAAACTTAATAAATATTGGAAAAATTGCCTATTAATTTTTTTGTTATCACTACTTTGGATTTTCGGTTCAAGTTGACTATATAATTATTTCAATTTCAACAGTATGTGAAAAAATATGGGTCGGTTGCGAGAGACATGCTTACAACTTCCGTGAATACATCGTTTCAACAACTTTATACCTTAATCGAAGTTCCGCTGACGTGCACATGCAAGCTATATCATCGAGGGGTCAAGTATATTGTTGGTCATTTCTTAAGATCATTGACCATGTAATGGCGAAACGAGCTAGAGCGTAAGAAACATTTACAGGTTCATCTTTATTGTACATTGTTTTCAAATTATCCTTGACGTATCACCAGTACAAGCCTCAATGGTTGATTCAGGTTCGTGTTTTTCAGTGAGCAAGAGGATATTAGATGACCAGACGAGTCATCTTAGCCCTGAATTTGGATTTATGTATTTTGTTAGAAGGATTATCTTAATACGAAATACTTAGAGTAAGATAAATTAAATGATGATAGGAAGAGCAGCAATTCGAGCTTTGAAGATCTTTCAGATGATTAAAAGTAATTTCTTTTTCTTTTCTCAACTTTTTATAATAAACTTTTTTCTCAAAATAGTTTACATTGTCGCTGTAGACAATCTTCAAACAAATTAAAAATGTATAAAATTAAAAACCATATGAGGAGGGGCTGTTTACATGCAAATTAGATATTTTTCTCAATTTTTTTTGACAATTAATCTTTTATATACAAAACTTCCCTTGTTTGTACAAGTAGCCGGTCTCCGATCTGAATTCAAGGAGGAAGTCCTATACATTAATTTATTGTAAAATTTAAGTTCAGCGCAAAACTAAAAATGATTAAAAATGTTTTTTTTTTAAATTAATTTCTTTTAGAGCCGGCACGGACTTGGCCCAATCCCGACCCTAAATTTTTGGCCGAGAGCTTGAACTAAGGCTGAATCCTCATATTCTTGAGGAAGCCCTTGTCTGGCCTGCTTTGCCGAAATGCCCAAAGAGCCCGAGCTGGCCTGCCCAAGCCCGGCCGACCTTCATCTCTAAGTTTGACCATGTTGTAATCAAAATCCAAATGGTATCTACTTTTTTTAAGGTATAAAAACATCTAGGATTTAAATAGTTGTTTTACCTCCTATCGATCTATTTATTGCAATATAGTATGTCTCAAGATTTTTCGGTCCCAAACTAAGATTTAAAAAATAAAATCAAATTGTAGTTTAATTACGTAAAGTATTTGGCTGCCATAACAAACTACAAGATATTTTCTTTCCATGAAATACGGCCTTGTACTTGGTTTTACCATGTTCATTAAGGTCCTCGTCATCATTCATGATCCCACTCCATATTTCGCAGGGTAAACTATCTGAACAGGACATGCGTAAAAATAAAACCTAATCCTCCTACGAAATGTAATGGTGAAAGTTTGAAACTCACGTGTGAATAAATTTGAGGTTGTCTCCATTGTCTTCCCCCTTTCTTTACTACAGCGTTAACCAAAATCGGCACCTTTAGCCATGTCAACCAAGCCTAGTATCGAAAGAAGGAAAACGTAAATTGTGTAGATTGCGGAACAGTGGGAACCAAAAGTTCTGAGATTTGATCAAATGGAGAGATGCACGAAAGACATATAATCGTACGACACAAAAAAATGTGACAGAATTTTGTATCCATGCTTGTGCGAGGTGACCTATTGCACATACTTATGTATCCATGCTTGTGCAAGGTGATCTATTGCACATACGATCCATCTGGTGATCTTACTAAAATCTACAGTGTGCACAATTGTGCTTTCATCCACTTTTACTAAATGAGTAAGTGGTGGAGTTACCCACTGGAAACTGCCTTCAGTTTCTCAGTTTCTTAGGCCACGTTTGACGCAGCTTTTTTTTTCAGTTTTTTTTCAGTTTTGGAAACTGGAAAAAAAAAGTGCGTTTGGTAACCATTTTTTTTTTCCTTCTCCAATTTAAAAAACCAGTTTTTAAACTGCAGAGTAAAAAAAAAACTCCAGAAACTGGTTTTTTTTTTTCACTTTTGGTTTTTTTTTTTGGAGACCACCACCAACACCCTCCCACCGCCGGCAGCCACCTCCGGCCGCCGGCCACCACTGCCGGCAGCCATCGCCGGCCGTCGACCACCACCGGCGACTGTCGGCGCCACCTCCGGCCGCCGGCGACCACCGCCGGCAGCCACCGGCCACTGTCGGCAACCACCTCCGGCCGCCGGCCTCCGGCAGCCACCAGCCACTGCCGGCCACCACCACTGTCGACCACTGCTACGCCCCACCACCACCACCACCACCGCCACGGCAAACCACTCAAAAAAAAAAGTCAAAAATAAAAAGGGTTACCAAACACCAAAAAAAAAACTAAAAAAAAAAAGGTTATCAAACACCCACTTGTTTTTGTAAGCAAAAATAAATTAAGCTGCTATTTAAAAACTGAAAACCAAAAAAAAAAAATTTATCAAACGAACCCTTAGTCCAATGCCTTTTACTTATATTTCCTTTTTGATACGCTTTAAGCGGTTAATGAAGGGTACATTTGAACTTTTGTTTCCTTGTATCCAAATATAATATATTGATGTCTAATTTTTACGATGAAATAGGTTTGCAAGTATAATTTCACAATACTGCGTAGAAGCATAATTAAGTATTGTTTAAGAAAATTCAAAAAATCTACAAAATTGGGTTGGGTTTTTGGTAGATGAAGAAGTTATCAACAGAATCCTAGTACATATATATTATAGATTACACATACCATGTTCCTTAAGTTAGAGTGAAGTTACATGTGTATCCATTAATTTGTTTCAAATACCAGTGATAACCTTCAATCAAACAGGATCTTGAGATACATTATGATTTTGACATAATCACTTTATGAAAGACATAATAATTTTATAAAATTACATTTGTGTCCATTAGTTTATACTAATACCAGTAGTATCATTTAACCAATTAACTAAATGAAATCTTAAAATACATCACAATTGCTACATAATGACCTTTTAACCAATGATATAAAAAAAGGTCATTGTTGGAATGCCTTTCAATTCTCATATTTATCTTCAATAACCATCCACCACCGGTGCTGCCATTTAAGACATCTGCCTCCATACCTATTTGTGCTTTTGGACAAACTCGCAATCGATTTGTAGTTTAACAGTGTGGGATCTTTTTTGTCTCTAAGGTCTAATGACTTCACTAAAAACGGAAACTTACTTGAGATAGTATGCTAGACAAATCTATAAACGATGCACCCACTAAAACAAATATTATCCTTACAACACAACAAATACAAGTAAGATAGCGTACATGATTTGCTATCAATAAAAGGCAGATCATGCGAAAAACTTGACAAAGATACAAGAAAAAGATAAGTGCATTCCAGACTTGACTTTTTCAAGTCAGGTTTGGTTTGTGAATTTGGCGACCCCTTTCTCTGTTGTCCTTTTTTTTTCTTATATGTGCTTGTCTGTAACCATTCTTCAATTTTTTGTAACTGTCTATCCTTATCTTTTACCAAGAGCGATTTATCAACCGTTATCATTGGCCGCTTAACTCTTTTCAATAGCAGTACTTTTTCATGCAATCTATTTGATGATCACTTTCATCGATCACTCTGCTTATGTTGACAACTGTCTACCCTTGTATATTTGTCAGAACCATTTATTAATTGTTGCTGCCAATCGTCTTCTTTTTTGTTGATAACTGTCTTGCTTCATGCACCCGTGTGAATCATTACTGGCGCATGTCTTGTTCTTGTTGACAATAGTCTTTTTCGTACAATTTATTTAAAACTCATTTTTCGTACAATTCACGTCAAACTGTTTGATTCTGTCATATCATTATGACGACCGACAGCCATCTTAATAATTGTAACACTTATGTCCACTTTCCTAATAAACGCGTGTCTCCCCAAACATCTTTTTCTGTGCAGTTATTAGCTCTCCACGTGTGTATGCTTCTATTGGCCATGGTAGAAAAAAATATTTATGTAGCTAACAATATCATAGACCACCAGCCGACCAAGCAACAATACTGTCGTTTCCACATTACAGACCGATTACTACCTCCGCTTCGTGGATTAGCCACCACTACCACATCCCTCCACCATTGCACATCACAATAACCACCACATCACCATAACAACAACACCCCATCCCCCATCACGTCGCACCCGAAAGGAATCCAAAAGTACCGCTAACCACCATTGTTCTCACCCCAAAGACGGAT
Organism: Escallonia herrerae; assembly: GCA_033070095.1. Taxonomy (NCBI): domain Eukaryota; kingdom Viridiplantae; phylum Streptophyta; class Magnoliopsida; order Escalloniales; family Escalloniaceae; genus Escallonia; species Escallonia herrerae. The sequence continues at coordinate 1,459 of JAVXUP010002356.1, read as the reverse complement.
CCATAGACCGCAGTGGGTCATCAAATCTTGCAATAATGGTGGCTCGTGTTGCTACTATGGATTCACGATGATGAAAGTGGGGGTGGTTTAGTGACGATGTATTCAATGAGTTTGATTGGGTCACATATTCGGCTATTTAGTGTTGAAGGTAGAGATGTGTGTGGGTCGAAGAGCAATGGTGTTGGTGGGAGGTCGTAGCCTTGCAACGGTGTCCTTGTAACTAATTGGTAATGGTGGGAGTCCTTGCAACGGTTGTTGCCGGTAAAATGCAATCTCGGGTTTGGTGGTAATGGTGGGTTCATGTGGGTGCTGAAATTGTTGGGTTATTTGTGCAGGTTGTATGTGTGGATATATTAGTGATGCTGGTGGGTTTGATAATGGTGGTTGATCGGTAAAGATGGTGGCTACATTGATCGTGGTAGTGACGGATGCAAACAGTGATGGTTTGATGTGGGTGACGATGATGGTGTGGGGTTTGGTTTGGTTGGAGATGATGGTTGCAGATGGGGGTGGCGACGACAAAGAATAAAAAGGTGGAGGTGGTGGCTATGGTTAGTGGGTGGTGGTGGGTGCTCTCAAGCGAGAAAATAGAAAATAGGGAAAAGAAAGGACAAGCCCTAATTTAAAATTTAGGGTTTGAAAGATAAGTGTCATGTATATTATGTATATATTGTATAATGATTGTATTATCATTTTAAAACTACGAATTGATAACATAAGAAAAAAGTACACTATATTAACATAGAGATGTCAAAGGGCCGGGCTTGGGCCGGCCCAGCCCAAGCCCGTCGGGCCTGCTGTGGGGCCGGGCCAGTGGGGGCTGCCAACCGGGCCGGGCCTGCCGAAGGCAAACTATAGTCCCCCAGGCCCAGGCCCTAGGCCCAATAGCTAGGGCCGGGCTTGGGCCGGGCCCGGGCCCTTTTTTTTTTTCTTCTTGTTATTCAATTTTAAATTTCATAGGCAGGCAATTTAACAATTTAACTTTATTTTTATTTCATTATAAGTAATATACATATATAAGTATGTATGTATATACATAAATGTAGCCATATATTTTTTATTTGTTAACATTCATACTTTTTGATTATATGTTAAACAAATCAACAACTTGAAAGTAATTATTATTCAAATCTTAACAAAACAATTTAAATAGAAACAAACAATTGAAAACAAATAGGCGAGTTAATCTAGGCTTATACCGGCTGCTTGTGAAACAAAAGGCGAAGTTACCTTTTTTTTATAAAAACGATAAAAATATTATCTTGCTTTAAACAATTTATTTTATAATATGGAAAAAAAAGTATATTGTGAAAAAATTTATTCTTAAAATTCTAACAATCAAAATAATAATGAATGTCTATCCAAAATATCAAATCAAAGATCAAGAAATCTGAACGTCAACCAAAAGGATCAAAAGAGGAAAATAAAACAAATTACCTAATCATCCAGAATTTCAATA